>JAAEAF010005230.1:0-76327 GCA_011037195.1 Triatoma infestans
ATATATCGATGTTTTTTTTTTTTTTTTTTTTTTACCAACTTAAAAACCGGTAGTTTTCGATAATACTGCATTTTTATAAAATTAATCTATATTAAAACTGTTAGTTATTCAGATAATGTTGGAGTGTTTTATAAAGAAATATTTTTTACAATTTTTTGTTTGTTTTTATTTTCTCATACATGGTTTTTACGAGGATCATTCAATAAGTAACGAGAGAAAAATCGGTATAGCTCAGAAACGATTTGTTTATTCAATACAATAGTTTCAGTGCGTCAAGTTTCAGAGCATCCTTGTACTTAGTATCTCACCAGCTGTAAGAGATATTTATCTGGTAAGCATAACCTCAAATGTATTCAGTTAACAATGGCGAGTCCTCTCGAGCATTGCACCTCGGAAGAACAACGCTCAGTGATTAGATTTTTAATTGCAGAGGATATCAAAGGTAGTGAAATCCACGAAAGAGTGTTGAAAGTGTACGGGAACCGTTCGAACGTTTACAAGTAGGTAGAACACTTTTTTTTTTTAGTAGTTCTTTTATGATTTTCCTGAAAACAGCTTTCCAACATTTTCAGTAAACTTTGTGTACTATCTGTACTCTTTAATGCCAATCATTTTTATTTGAAACATTTCTCTAGAAAAATTGTTTGTTAGAGAGTCCTGGAAGAAACGCAACTTAACGTTTTCGGTAAACTGCCGAATATGTTTATTGTATAGTCTATAGTCCCTAGATTGTATGTTCATATTATGTCCTGAATTTTGCTTGTTATTGAATTTTTAATATGAGTCTGTGTATTGATACTTTTTTTATTTCAATCTAATTTATATACAACTTCCTCAGGAGTTCGTACGACCATGAGTACGAGTATGTCTGAAATTTGTTACAGGGCAATGTATTGTTAAAAATTTTAATAAAGACTGTGGTTTTTTTTTAAGGCGTCTCAACATCTGTGGTTATTTGCGCCTTCTCAGTGCTCTGCCGGCCTCCGGACATTGTTGTCTCGTTACAGACAACACTGTCCACTTTCGGATAGTGAGCTGCAGGGGCTTCTAGGAAAAGAAAATCTAAGGGTAGCATGGCAGGATTCGAAACCGTGATCTCCGCGTTGCTAGGCCAGTGCGCTACCTCTGACCTAATCACTTCCCTAATAAAGACTGTTATTATTATTATTTCTCAATATAGTATCCCTTTAGTTCAATACACCTTTCTTCCCGTACTCGTGTAGGGTCGGGTTAGAATAGCCCTACGGTATTCCCTGCCCGTCGTAAGAGGCGACCAAAAGGGACGAGGGATTTCCGGGTACAACTATGGCATGTCTTGGTTTTTCTTGGTTGGCTATTTGGTAAGTTTCAATTAGGGCTGGCGCTGCGGCGTGTACCGTCGAGAATCTGGTTTTCGGCGGAAAGCGTCCGCAGGTCCCCATGCGATGGCAAGCAATACATACTGGTGCCCGTGTAGTACCCACGGGAGCCCTGAGACTTTTGTGGTAGGGGCCTGGGACCACACGGGAGTTGAGCATCTTCCTCCCACGATGGTGTATTCCGGCTCGGTGGGGGAACTCACTGACCCCTATGGTGAGTAACCCTAGGGTGAGGGTATACCCTGGCGGATAGCCTGTATGTATTTGGGATTCTTTAAAAATGGAAACTAATATTTCTTTAAGAGAAGAGTTGGGAGCTGTAGGTGGTGAGGAACGTACTGAGAACGTTAATGTTGGAATTGAGGCTGGTGGGTGGATTACTCCTAAAAAAGGAAGTAAGAGGTTGAGAGGCTGCGTCAGTTCACCTCAGTTAGGAGAGACTTCAGCTGTACCACTGAATAAGTCAAATGTGCTCAAGTTAGTGTCGGACTCTATTGGTATACAAAGAGAGGTGATAAATTTCATGAATGAGTCGGCTAAGAAAGCGGGAGCAAAGGTAACTGATTTTGTGCTAGGTAAGGTTGGCTCGTTGGTGGAGATAGTAAAAGATTCTGTTGGAGCTTTCTTAAAGTTAGAAGCAGATGTAACAGCCGTGAGGAAGACAGAAGCTCGGATTGAGAAAATGGAAAAGGTCGTCGTTAATATTAAAGATCAGATAATAAAGGAGCAAAGAATGCGAGCGGAGGAGGCAGCATCTACTAGGGAGGCAATTATGTCATTGGCTCAAGGTATTCATGACCCCGAGATTGTCAGAAAATCTTATGCAGAGGCAGCTAGAAGTTCAGACATTCCTAAAATCAGTGCGGGTAAGCGCGATGTTCGGCCGGCGAAAACTGTGGTGGTTGTGCGCCCGCCTAAGGGAGTTGAGAACACAAAAGAAGAATTGATCAAGCTTGTTAACCCCAAGGCAGAAAAGCTACATATTAAAAGCATTAGGAGGTCGGGCGGTGGAGGCGTAGTGGTTGAAACAGCATCTCAAGAGGATGTCAATCGCTTAGCGGAATGCCAAACGCTAAAAGAAAAGGGTTTCATGGTCAATATACCTGGGCGACGAGGTCCGAGGGTAATAATTTATGATATAGATAAGACCCTGTCGGAGGATAACATTATAGAAGCAGTTCTGGAGCAAAATGAAGAACTCAAGAGTATAGGAAATTTCAAAGAACAATTCCATTTAAGGTTCCGAGTAGGTCCACGCAGAGAAGATCTTGTGAATTGGGTGGCCGAAGTCACCCCCGAGATTAGAATGATTCTGCGTCAAAAGGAAAGGCTGTTTATCGAGTGGCGTTCGTGTCGGGTCCAAGATTTTATAGGACTTCGCAGATGTTTTAAATGCCAAATGTATGGTCACGTGGCTGCTGCTTGCAGACAATCTATTGCTGCATTTGGACATTGTGCGGAGGATGGTCACGATGCAAAAGACTGTAAGAATTTGAATAGTGCGTCATTGTGTATTTTATGCAAAAGGGCTAAAAAATAACAAGACCACAGTATAACAAGTAAAGATTGTCCAGCCTATCAGATTGCGGTAGAACGTCAGTTAAATAGGATTGATTATGGGATTAAGGGATAGTCTTCGAATAGTACAGGTTAATAGTAACAGATCAGCAATTGTTAACCAACAATTGCGCAAAAAGGTTGATGAAGCGTCTATTGACGTACTGCTTATGCAAGACCCCTATATGTCATTTGGTCGTGTTGTGGGTTTCTCGGCTCCTTTTAGAACTATAACAGGTGTGGTCATAGGTACTCCATGGTCAGCAATTGTCGTATGTAATCCGGAATTGGGTGTATTGCAACTCCCACAATTCTCGGATGAGTATATGGTATGCGCTCAACTACATGTGACTTTGGGGATTTATATGTTATTAGTCTGTCCTGTAGATACAGCTATTCTAACGAGATTTTTCTCTGTCGCCTTGATCAGGTTTTGAGAGCTTTAAGGGGTAAACCGTTTCTGATTGGTATGGACGCAAACGCAAGGTCACCTCTTTGGTTTAGCTGTGAATGTGACGAACAGGGACAACGTCTTGAAGATTTTATTCTGGAACATGGCTTTCAGGTGATTAACGAGGCATCGCCATATTTTTCTTTTTCGAGCCATGCTGGCGAGTCGAATATTGACGTCACGCTCATTCCCCGGCAGCTAGGCATTTAAATTGGATTTAGAATATACAGCCTGATTGGTGTTTCAGTGACCATAGATGCATCGTGTTGGATACACACGGTTATATTAGAAATAGAAGATTAGAAAAGTTAGACCATTTTCTTATTAAAAGAGCTAACTGGGAAAAGTTTGATGACAGCATTAACAACGAATTTAATGCCCATAAATTGTTAGAATTTCAGAACATGACGGCTCAAGAAAAAGCCAGCACCCTAACACATACCATTGTTAAGGCAGCTAGTCGCTCAATTCCACTTAGGCGAAAGATGGTAGGCAGCGTACCATGGTGGTCTGCGAAATTGCAGAAGTTACGAATGGAGGCTAATAAAGCACGTAAAAGTATTTCAAAGGCTCAGACGGCGAAGAATTCCGGATGAAGTGCTTCAAAACGCCTGGGACGATCACAGAGCAAAGAGAAATGCCTTCACCTCGGCAGTTCGGCATGCTAAGGAAAAGTGTTGGCGGGACTTAGTTAGACTCGAAGGGAACCGCTCTCCTTGGAGACTGGTGCATAAATAACTGTTAAAGTGCCTCAAGAAACAATCTTAGCCTCCGTTCAAGTAAGTGGAGCTGCGAGCTCTTTGAGCTGGGAGGAGACTGTGCACAGATGGTTAGATACATTACTGCCAGATGATATGAATTGGAAGATACTCCTGCCCAATCATCGAAACGAAAACTAAATAGCGAGTATATGAATGACGATAATCAAGATCCTTTTTTGGAATCGGATACTGAAGCTGCCTTAGCTCGGCAAAAAAGTCGCTCTGCTCCTGGTATGGACAGAATTTCTTTAGAAATGATTAAAAGAGTTTGGTCACTGTATCCTCTCCTTTTGATGAGTACTTATAACAGCTGCCTTAAAGAAGGTTAGTTCCCGGACTGCTGGAAATCCGGTGAGTTACTATTAATACATAAAAGTAAAGACAAACCTTTAGATGACCCTAAATCATACAGACCATTGTTTATTACCGATTTTAGGAAAGATATTAGAACGTTTGTATATCCGGAAATTAGTGACTTTGTATGAACGTAAGGGTTTAGTGCAGGAGACACAATACTGTTTTAAGCCAGGAAAGTGTACAGAGGATGCGATTCATGCTTTGGGTCCTTAAATCTTGATTTTAAATATGTAGCGGGAATTTTCGTGGATATAGCTGGCGTTTCGACAACCTCTGGTGGCAAAGTTTGTTTGATCGTCTTAGGTTAATGTCTTGTCCGCATAATTTATTTAAACTCGTGAAGTCCTTTTTGGAAGATAGAACAGTAGTGGTTACATAAAATTTTAGAAAGGTCACTAAGACTGTTACTCGTGGATGTCCTCAGGGCTCTATTTCTGGTCCTGTTTTTTGGAACATGGTTTTGGATGAGCTACTCGCTACTGATATCCCTGGAATTAGCAGTAAAATTGCCTACGCTGACGACCTGGTAATTGGCGGTCACAGCCGGGTGCAGTTGGAGCCAATTGCTTCCATTGCCTTGGAAAGATTGACAACATGGTGCGCCGCAAACAAATTGAGTATTTCTCCTGAAAAGACAGTTGCGATGTTGTTTAAGGGTAGGCTTGCTTTAACCCGGCAGCCGGTTGTTTACTTTGGCGGTAGGAGACTGAGTTGGGTTCAGCAGGTTAAATCCTTAGGTGTTATTTTAGGCAAGTTGAGTTTTATTCCCCATATTAAAGAAATAAGAAGGAAGTCAAAAACGCTTACAGGGCAGCTTAGGCACGTTACTCGTAAGGACTGGGGTCTTAAGAAGAGGACTGTCAAAATAATGTATAGAGGCATATTACTCGCGCAGGTGCTGTACTGCTGTTCCCTATGGGCCCATAAAGTTAGTGGTTCGGTTTTTCAGAGACATGTCTCTGCGACCCAAAGGTCTATTTTGCTACTTATGGGTAGCTTTAGTCGCACCGTGTCAACCGAGGCTTTGCAAGTTCTGACAGGTTGTCTTCCCCTGGACTTAGAGATTATTCAAGCGGCCCTAAAATATTTCTTGAGAAAAGGTGAAACGGTGAGCCTGGGTGGCATAACTGTGGAACCTTTCCCAGAGGTGGACGCTAGCAATGATTATATGATTTGGCTGAGAAATAGTAGGATAACAAAAATTAAAGAGGATCTTTTGGACATATGGAACGCCAGCTGGGCGAGCTCTGCGAAGGGAAGGACAACTTATAGGTATCTTCCGGACGCGACGGCTGGTCATAGAATAGTCCCAACGGATTTTTCATATGCTGCCTCCAGACTTTAACCGGGCATGGGCAGATAAATGATAAGTGGTTTAGTATGGGGCTAGTGAGTGAGGCTCGATGTCGCTATAGATTTAGACTGTGAGCTTTATGAAGATCTCCGCACAAATTTGTGGCGAGGAATTGGTTTTCATGTTAACCTTAACAATGACACTCTGCCCTTGCTTCTTGAAAATGAGACGGCATATAATGCCTTCAAAATGTTTGCGGAATCTGCTCTGTCGCGGCGTTTGTCCTGGGGTCTTTCCCTTGGGTAGGCGGAGTAAATGTTTTGTGTGATAGTAATTTATTGCTTGTCTGTAGTGTGTGTGCGTTAGATTCGGGTAGCTGTAGAATTTTTAGATGATCTCTCAGGAATATCGAGTACTGAGCGGTTCCTTAGGTTAGTCTTGTAGGGATGTGCAAGGTATGACTGTATTTATTTACTGTGTGAAGTTTGTATGTGTAGTAAGTTATATTGTAGTTAGTCTAGGATGCGTTAGTTGTTATGTTCGCTTATGTGCACTTTTGAGTGCCCATCCCTCGTTTATTTAGTGGATTATGTATATATAGAAACAGTCTGTTTATAGTAAAGTCGATTGCGATGGATGAATAGTTTGCAGGCTGGGATGAGCGCGAGCTCAGGTACGCCCTATAGTGTGTCTTGATAAAAAAAAAACACCTTTCTTCCAACATGTCCTGAAAATATATTCTATCGTCGAATTGTTCATTTCCATAAGATAAATTACCTGTATTTCAGCTATCTTCAAACAGCCAGTTTCTCAGTGATTTACGTTCATATTGCTGCACAAAGAAATAAAGAATTAAAAAACAATTTATATAAGTATTTATATAATTAAAATATGTCTCGGTATATTTCTTGGCTTTGAATTTGTAAAATTTACTGACATAAACAATATTAAGTAAATTGTACAAGTAAAACGATTGCTGGCTTTCAGAAATGGAAGAATAAAAAGTATGGAGTTTTGTCGAAGTTGTCTAAAACTTAATGTAAAGTCTACTGCTTAGTGTTAAAATTAAAATTGGTGCCAATTTAAATACTTACACCAAATGTTTCACAGTCCAAGTCTTGTGCACTGGTTTTGTACTCATATGGAATAAGGCTATTGATTTCCTTAACAATTTCATAATCATTTAGCATTTCTTGATGGTTGGCTGCATCTCTTACCTTAATTATAGGTTTCCTTTTACAATACTAGAAATAATTAATTTAATTAATGACTTCAAACTTCTCTCACGTTATCTCTAAACCTTTCGATTTCAAATGCAATCAACAAATGAAATCACTCACAATGGAGGAGATGTTCAAACCAATTATGCCTAAAAAATGGTCTACATTTATTTTCAAAAATGTATATATATATATATAAATAAATACATAAACTTGAGGGAAACTTTAACAAGTTTTTTTTCTTTATTATTCTTTTTTTTATTTCTATTTTAGAAAGCATCTTGTATTATTCAAAAGTACCTGATTTTTCTTATTGCAATGCAGGAAAACTGCATGTCATATTGCAATATTTTTCTTGCTACAAATCCCCCCCCCCAAATAAATTATTGTTGAATTATAAATATGAAATTGCTCAGTTGTTTTTCCAAGATTTACAATTTCATGGGAAAGGAATGAATAGAAATTAGAGCGGTTATTTGTTTGTTTTCTGATTGAGAAGTTATCAAAAATGGAAAAAATGTTACAATTTTGGTTTGGAAATATTCGAAGTATCCGTGGAAGTGATATATAGGTTTGTTTTCTAACAAAGCCTCAAATTGGTTTTTGATTAGCCCGGGAACATGCTGATAGATAATGCAAGAGGAAGTATTGCGATGAACATTTTCGAAACTGAGCTTCCACCGGAATTAGTGTAAAAAAAAAAAAAAAAAAAAAAAACCTGATGTGAAACACTCACACAACTTCTCTTACTCCAGTTTTCAAAATTGTAATTGACAAATTTTATAGTTTGTGTACCAAATTTAATGAAATTCGTTGGAGTTTGTCGAAAACTAAAAAAAAAGTTCAGTAAAAGCGCACTTCCGGTTTACTTATTTTTATGAAACTCGGAATTTTGGACATCTAGTTAATTTTGTTTGGATGGTAGAATTGTATAATCAACTATGATAGCACTTTAGAGAAAAACATAGCCCCACCCATCCCCCAAAAAAGCCCTTAATTGAATTTTTCTAGAGAAACGTTTTAAATAAAAGTTGTACATCTTTTTTATGTGTAGCTGATATTTATCAAGTTTGAAGAAAATCGTCGGAGCCATTTTTGAGAAAATTGCAAGAAAGTAAAAAAAAATACCAGAAAACTGAAAAATACATTTTAGTAAAAACGCACTTCCGGTCATATTTCAAACTCGGAATTTCAACAACACATTTAATTCTAATTAACATTGTTTAGCTGACAGAATTGTATAGTAAACTGAAATAGCACTTTAGAGGACAACCCACCACCCCTCTCTCAAGAAAGTGCCCTTAAATGCATTTTCCCGGAGAAATGTTTCAAATAAAAATTGTAGATCTTTGTATGTGTAGCTGATACGGCAAGATTAAAGAAAATCATTCGAGCCATTTTCGAAAAAATTGCAAAAAAGTGAAAAAAAAACATTCAGTAAAGTGGTACTTCCGGTCGAGGAATTTTGACCGCTTGCGTCCTGTCGGATTCCATGGTGATACCCAAACGGAATATCAAGTTTGAATTTTCTGCGATTTTCCGTATATAAGCTATGCTGTTCACATATATACATACATATATATATACACACACACACACACACAGACTATTTGCTAAAAACCACTTTTTTGGACTCGGGGGACCTCAAAACGGGTATTTCCGGTGAAAACACGATATCGAAAATTTGACACGATTACAATACTTCCTCTTACTAGGAGTAAGAGAAAGTAAAAATGTTTTTAGCGAACGGTAGATGAACGAGTGTGTTGTGAACAAAATTTCTCAACAACGAATACTCACAGGACGTTAAAACTTCCGCTTAGCTCCTATCAGCGCAAGAGTTTCGGTCTGTGGTATCGAAAAGTGCTATGAATATAACATCGATCTGCATCATCTGTTTGTGGGCTTCAAACAAGCATACGACAGTCTGTATGGGACCAAGATCTATGAAATTCTACATGAGTTTGGTATTCCTATGAAGCTGATCAAATTAGTGTGATGTGCTTACGGAACTCGACTGCACAAGTTAAGGTACATGGTGGCTGCTCAGACGTCTTCAACATAACCAGAGGACTTCAACAAGGGGATGTGCTGTGAACCTTGTTAATCAACCTTAGTTTAGAGTATGTAGTTAAAAATATAGATATGAATCCGAATGGAACGATCTACCACAGATCCAGACGAGAATATCTTACCTACGCAAGATGTCGTCCTAATCGGAAGAACTTTCATAGCCCTAGAAGAGTATTATGAGCAATTAGAAAGAAAAGCAAAGTCCGTAGGTTTAAAGATTGATTACGAAAAAACTAAGTATATGCTGGCTTCAACGTTTGACAACGCAATTTGTCGGTCTAATTATGTCAACTTAAATGGAAGGCGTTTCGAAAATGTTAAGTTGTTCATGTATTTGGGCAGCACTTTTACAACGCAGAGAGAAGTGTTAAGCGAAATTAAGGAAAGATTAGCCACAGGTTCTACATGTTGCTTTGCACTGAAGTGGATGATGAATTCCAAAACCATTTCGCGCAATCATAAGCTCCGGATTCATAAGACAGTTGTTTGCCCTGTAGTATTTATTATACGCGAGTGAAACCTGGTTACTTAAACGAGGTGACTGGGATATGCTACGAGTTTGGGAAGGAAAATTCTGAGAAGAATATTCGGTCCTAAGCTACAAAACCGGGTATGGAAAATAAGATGTAATCAGGAATTAAATGAATTATATGCGCCACCGTATCTGGTCGCGGAAATAAAGGGGAAAAGGCTTGACTGGCTGGGACACATTGATTGGCTGGATAGGAATTCAATAGTAAACAAGTTGCTTAGAAACAAGCCCGAAGTAGAAGAAAGGAAAGAGGATATAAGAAAGCTCAAGGTCAGGAGGTGGAGGTTTAAGGTAGTGGACAGGAGTGAATGGAAGGAAATTACTACGAAGCCAGGGTCCTTTCAGGGCAGTAGCGCTAAAAAAAAAAAAATGCGTTAAGAGAAAGTTGTCTTTACATAACATTTTTTTAAAAAAAATGACGAAACAGCGTTCCGATAATATTCATATTCAAATTAATCACAAAAAAGTCACAGGCCGCCCAATGAGAAACTATGTGCTTTTTGGAATAAACAAAATATTTGATTCTGATAGAAAGTAAAAAGGAGTTTCTTTCTACTATTCCTGCAATACTCAGCTGTAATGTGGGTTAGATCTTAGTTTTTTACTTTTTTTTTCTCAAAAGCCCTCTCCACATCTCTCGGACCGTTATTATCTTCTTCACTTAGGCCATGATCGTACATGCTTCCCCTACTTTCTCCATCCATTGGGTCTTCGGTCTTCCTCTTTTATTTCTTCCGTTCTACCTTTTGCCACCTATTCCAGCGCCATTTTGATAATTCCGCGCGTGACCTCCATTTTTCCTCGAATTCTCTCATTCCTTATCATTATTTCTAACCTGGATATTCTAGCGGACCTTCCACAAAAATCTATTTAGGTTAAGAGCAATTTTATTTGCTTGAGTACTGTTCAATGTCTTAAGTTTCTGTTGCATACAAAAGTACACTTTGGATCATTAAAATGTAGATGAGCTTTTCCGTTTTATTGAGGAGATTGCTGCTCCAGAGAACTGGATTTAATATCCTTAAAACTTGTCTGGCATTAGTTATTCTCCTCCCAATCGCTGGTTATTGTCTACTTTCTAGACTGATGTGCTGTTTTTTTTTTTTCAAAGTTATTTATAATACACTATCGGGGTCATGTATTTAGTTTTATTTAAATTTATTATTAACCCCCATTATTATATTATTCTAATAGCTTACGCTTAATGTAGTCAGTGTCTTCGGCATCCTGTGCCATGATCAGTCAACAGCAAACAGTAAATTACGCACGTACCTGTCTTCTTTCAATTATACCCCACTTTTTACACACTTCATCCATCATTCTCTTATGTTCATATCTAATATGTATTTTTAAATGTAAACAACGGTTATATCTTAGTGTTAAATTATAAAGGAAGGGTGTGTAAGAATTACAAAAGTATACCAGGTCTGCCAGTTGCCCCTATAAAACTTTTCTAAAGATGGAATGACTAAAGCTTTTTTTAAAAAAAAAAAAAAAAAAAAAAAAAATCAAAACTGAGTAACAGAAGAACAGCTCAGTCTACCATTATTATTATTATTATTATCGGAAACGGGTGCCCAAAGGCGCGGGACCTAAGCCTATATGGCTCTTATCCCCCCGGTACCCCCCGTAACCCCTTAATTAGTCTCCCCCGGTAACTTGCCGGTTAATCTACAATATCTCAAGATATCCCTATACTCCAACTCGCCCAGACAATCCTGCGAGAGTGGTGTCCTCCCAAATATACGAAACCTAGTTCCAGCGAAACGGGGACACTGACATAAGTAGTGATACACCGTTTCCCTAACTCCGTCATCACAGTTCTGACAAATGGGACTCCGCGTCTTTCCTATGTTAAACAAGTGGCTGGACACCCAAGTGTGTCCAGTCACTATTCCTACCAAGGTCCTCAAACCCGTCCTACTGAGAGACAGGAGATACTCCGAAGATACTCCGAAATTCTCTGCTTACCTGCCTTTATAAATCTTTTAGCTTGGAGGCACCCCTGCGTGTCCCCCCAGCCTTTCTCCAAAGCACTCGTCTCCCAAAATCTAATCTGTTTGTCGCGAAACGTCTTTGTAACGGCCAGGGCTGGTTCAGGACCACAGAATGGTAATGATGATCCCTCCCTGGCCAGCCGATCCGCCCTCTCATTGCCCTCTATTCCCGCATGTCCGGGAATCCAATAGAGATGCACCTTACCCTTCCAAGCCAAAGCGTTGAGCTTCCTGCGACATTCTCCCACTAATTTCGAACTCCACCAAGGCTTACTCAAAGCCCTTAGTGCGGCTTGGCTGTCCGAGAAAATCCGCACTTCCTTGAACTCTCCCTGCCACTCCCCCACCAGGTGGCAGCATTCAATGATGCCCACCACCTCAGACTGAAAAACAGTGGCCAAGCCACCCAAGGCCACCGAACTCTCTTTATCCAGTTCCTGAAACCAGGCTCCCGCCCCCGACAGGCCAGTACCCTCCTGCCTAGAGCCATCTGAATAGCAACGAATAATGCCGCTGCCCGACTCCGTTGGCCTCGTAAGATTATCTCCTATACTGCCAATCGTAATCTCATAATCTCTCTCAAATCCCCATTTCTTGCTCGTCAGTCTACCATTAAAGAATATGCCAATGTATGGTGTACGGATGAGTCAAGGACTCTCGAGGGGAGTGGGACCGGAGTGTTTGGGCCGAGGATTAGATACTTGAAACCTCTAGCAAGTTTCCCCCCCAGCATCTTTCAGGCGGAAATTCTCTGCTTTAATTACTTAAGAGATAATGCAAAAACTACATACCTTGGCAACGTTGAAGCTGTCTTCCTGCATTCTAGGATGGTAAATAAAACATTTTCCTTGAAACGTTTCGTCAACAGGAATATATTTTATTAAGGACAATAAAGAATTCCTTAGCAAATTCAATGCTTTTCTTAGTTCTTCTCTTTCATTTTCTTCCTTATTGGAATTTTGTAAAGCTACTGCAAGTTTTTGTTGCCAATTTGACACTTTCAATAATTCCATTTGTACCTGGAATTTATTATAATAACTTATGAGAAATTTATAACGAAGTTATTTGTCATATTCCTCCGTCCACGATACCATAGTTAGACGTACATGGAACTGAAATAAAATTAAAAATGATATTTTATAGGTATATTACCTTATATGGAACCTTAACATATTTGTTAATAAGATTAACTTCTCCCATCTGAAGTGCTGTTGCGGCCCAATTTCGAATGAAGTCTAGTGAACTGTTCAGCAGTATAAGCAGCACTAGTTTACCACTGTTTTCTAAATATTTTGATAAATTTAATGCAACAGCACCGCCCCACTCATTAGCTATTATGGTGAATACATTCAACTTGAACCGTTTCATATCCTGAAGATAAACATTTAAATTCAAATTCATCAGACGAAAAAAATTTCGCAATTTTGTTTTTTTTTTTGGTACTTGCTAAAGCGTAAATTTAGTTTTAAATATGAAAAATAATTTGATTTAAATAGATTTACTTACTTCAAATAGATCTTTGGCGATCATATCTATATTGTCAAAATCTTGTGGCAGCCTTGCCTCAAAAGTTGGATAATGTAATCTAGAAGTAAAATTGTTCATTTCGTTTGGTTTCAAACTGGGAATTACAAATATTGGTGATAATTCTCTATTGTATCTATTCGATGGGCATGAGGTCATTATTTCAACAAAACAAGCTTTTGGTACTGTTCTACGATTCATTTCCAATAATTCTATTATATCAGCTGGTATTCTCTGCTGGAAGTAATTAATATGCCCAGAAGTTCCTAGAAAATGGAATAAACGATTATTTTTACTTTCTCTTACAATTAAACAAGATTGCATTGCGATCGGACAGAATATTTGGTGGTCAGAAGAACTAGGAGAGTCAGAGTTAGAAAAACTAGGGGGAAAAAAAAAACGAAAAGTAAATGTAATCATTTACCTAGGGTCTCCATTTTGGAAAATAAAGAGGGTATGGAAAAGGAAATGCAATCCAGGAAAGCAGTAAGGATGTTACATTCACTTTTCTAGAATGGTACATTGTCATTGATAAGCCGTAATGTTATATGCAGTCGAAACTTGGACAATGACGAAGAGGCTGCAAAAGAAGATTGAAATAGTAGAGGTGTATTAAGCAGATAAGGATGAATAGGATAAGGAATGATGAGGAGAAGAAAATGATAGGAATTCAGGAGGGAATGAGGAAAAAATAATGAGGAGGAAACTACTACTTGGTATGGGCATATCCGAAGGATGAGAAAAGAAGAATGGCCCAGACGAATGAGAGAACGGATACTGAGAGTTTGTAGAAGATAGAGGGGTGACTTTGACATCAGCGGGAAGATGATATTGAAATGGAGCAAGACAGGTTTTGGAAGGACAGGAAAGAAAGTCCTTGGTTGGGGCGGCAATCCTTGAAGGAGGGAAGAAGCCGCAAGAATTGAAATTGATACAACCGCAAAACTCCCTCTCTCGCAGCAATAAGAATAAAATCTATATCATTAAAAAAATTTACCTGCATTTGAAAAATTGATATCCTCTTTAAGGAAAATTACACTATCATAACTAGAATTCTTATAAAAATTATCAAATTCTGGCAGAATTATATGCGCTTTCATTAAATGTAGTTCACTAGAAATAGCAAGTCCAGGAAGTTTGTTTTTACTTCTTAATTCACAAACTGCTTCCCCACCATTTCCAATACATATCAGTCTAGTATTTTGATTCAGCTCTCTTAAAATTGATTCAGTTTTATTAACATCTTCCTCCATTACCTGGGAAAATGCTATCCTTCAATAATGAATTACAAACTAAGTTTAACAGCAGTCAGAAGCGACGGCTGCTCTAGCTCTAAATAAACAATTAAAACACAATAGAATCATAAGAGGGAAGTTGTCTTAACGCTATTCAAAAGAATCTATTAAGGCACCAATTAATGGCAAACTTTAATATTATTTTATCATAGAAAACGAAACACATGACATTGGAAATTAAGCCGAACAGTTACTTGGCATCGATTATAGGGCGAAAATGGCAGATATGGGAGTGAAATTTAAAAAAAAAAAAAATTGTTATCAGTAGATGGCATTTGCGGTTTCTGGGTCAGTTTTTATTGAGCCCCAGGCACTTACGAATTTACGCCCGAAGGCAGGGGTCTGGCGCGCGGCTACAAAATTACGATGAAACCATTAAGTGATTTTTAACCTGGGAAAAAAATTTTTTTTGAGCCGGGAGATGCCATGCGAGGCATGCGGCTAAGTTTTGAAAAATCTAGCTTGAAAGCAGTCTAAGGTAAAAAAAATATTTGTTAGCCGCGAAATGGGCATGCCTGACCTGGGTCTATGTTTTATAATATTTAGCTTGAAATATAAGGTCAAAATTTGTCTCAAATAAATTAATTTTGGCCGCGAGATGACACCCATGTGTATCTCTTATAATTTAGCTTAAAACATGCTAGGGACAAAAAAAATTTTTTGAGCCGCGAGATGACATCCAAGTCGAGGGCAAATATCTTATAATATTTAGCTAAAGACTTTTACACGTGGGTGTTATCTCGCGGCCAAAATTAATTCATTTTAGACAAATTTTGACCTTATATTTTCAAGCTAAATATTATAAAACATAGCCGCAGGTCATGCATGCCCATCTCGCGGCTAACAAATATTTTTTTTACCTTAGACTGTTTTCAAGCTAGATTTTTCAAAACGTAGCCGCATGCCATCTCCCGGCTCAAAAAAAATTTTTTTCCCAGGTTAAAAATCACTTATGGGTCTCATCATAATTTTGTAGCCGCGCGCCAGACCCCTGCCTTCGGGCGTAAATTCGTAACTGCCTGGGGCTAAAAAAAAACTGACCCAGAAACCGCAAATACCATCTACTGTTATCTAAAACTAAACTAATCCTTTTGGCAGATCTGCCTATGAAAGGGCCAAGAACTTAGAGACGGTGCTAGGAGGGTATGGTTAGCATGACCCGATTCTCACCACTGTTTAATTCTCATTTTCGTCAACAGATTCGCAACTAATTTCAGCTTCATTCTTTGTTATTTATGCTGGGTGAATCACGATAACAAAGACATTGCTCTAATATTTGGTTATTTTCCTTTTTACTATTGACAATGTAATTAATAACCACAATCACAACATCTCAAAGCACTAGCCGCCAGTGTTCAATAAGATATAATCATTACTAAAGACATCAACGAAATGAATTAACTTTAGTACGATGTTGCCTTCGTTAAAAAAAAAAAAAAAAAATTAAATGTTTGTAATTTATGCCACTATATAAATCATATAATACTATACCTTTCCCAAAATGAAGAGTTCAGCAATTTCAGCACTGCAATTAATGTTTAACAAATATTGTTTCATTTCAGATTCACTAGCCGTGATCGGTACTGGATGCAAATTAATCTTGGCTGAAGGATAAGCATTTGAAATGCTAGTAAGCCTACAAGAAATAGGTACATTAATAGAAATATTATTATCTAAATGAAAGATAATATAAATTATGTTGCATAAACATAAAAACATTGAAGTAATAAACATGATGGTTGGTAGTCCTGCATGCTGGAAAATATTACAGAATTTTTTTCGACATGTTATGACCGTTCACCCACTATAGGGATATTTTGATAAACAGTTTGATTACAAAGTCAAAAAAGAGCAACAGAGTAGTCGATGTAGGGGTGGTGAACACCTACCACTCATCCACGCTAGCGAGTGAATCCCCACCACTCATCCAATCTAGTGGAGAGAAACAGCCCCTCTCGCAGAGAGAGAGGAGAGGCTCGGCTAGTGTATATAAATACGAGAGAGACAGTCAGAAAGCATTCTGAAAAATTCAGTCTTATACTCAAACATCCACTCCGTACATATCGTTTAGCCACGTCAGTCTGTCAGTTCAGTTCAGTTCAGTTAGTGTAAAGTCTTTGGTATACAGTCAGTTATATATTTACATATACCAATTATATATCTTATACCTATATTAAGGTGTTATTTATCTCTCATCATCAACAACCAACATCTCCTCACAACAACCTTACATTGGGGGGATGATGTAGGGGTAGTGAACCCCTACCACTCATCCACGCTAGCGAGTGAACCCCCACCACTCATCCAATCTAGTGGAGAGAAACAGCCCCTCTCGCAGAGAGAGAGGAGAGGCTCGGCTAGTGTATATAAATACGAGAGAGACAGTCAGAAAGCATTCTGAAAAATTCAGTCTTACACTCAAACATCCACTCCGTACATATCGTTTAGCCACGTCAGTCTGTCAGTTCAGTTAGTTCTAAACTCTAAAGTGTAAAGTCTTTGGTATACAGTCAGTTATATATTTACATATATCAATTATATATCTTATACCTATATTAAGGTGTTATCTATCTATCATCTTCAACAACCAACATCTCCTCACAACACCCTTACATCATGCAGAGCAAAATCAATTTACACACTGTCTTGGAAAGTGTTTTGTTATGACATAACTCATAACTGAGTGGTTTTTTTTTTTTTTTATATCTATTAAGGCCACATGTTGTTTCCATTTTTAAAGGTATTGTATTGGTTCTTTAAAAATGGAAACAACAATAAGTGGCAATAAGTAACAAAATTACTTTTTAGAGTAAATATAAATATCTTCTATATTACTAGATAGTTACTTATATAATCTTATTTTAAGTTACCATTGATTATAGAACTAATATTTAATTATGAAAGTTTATTGCGTTAATTGTTGACATATTATGGAATAGTTATTAATAAAATGAAGTAAACAATCGTAAGACAGTATAAATAAATTTACTGCAAAACAATTAAATTATATAAGCAAGCTTGCTATCTGACATTCGCATAAATTGTCTTATACTATCCGACATTCATGCTCTCTGCTGACACAGGTACATACATTATTAGTATTATTATTGTTTTTTTTTTTTTAATAATGCGTATTTACGTGTTGGATTGCTGTGTGGTTTAAGTGTAGTTTGCTTGTTGCATAGTTTTGTTATTGTGATTGTTGGAAGATAGTGTTGAATAAGGGGGTTCTCTAGCAAAATTTTGTTTATTCGTTTATTAAGTTCTGATTTAATGTCTAATGTTTATGTATATGGAGTATGTGCAGCTGTCGTTTTTTTGTGTTTTTTTTTTTTTATACCATCCGGTTTGTGTTCATCCGGTGTCCTTTAGATGAATGGAATAGCTTTTACAATATCGCATTTGCTCCGAAAAACTTGTAACGTGTTTTTCCTCCCTGATTTTTGTAAACGGTTTGGCCAATGTATTGCAATATTCTGGACAATTGAGTTTGTAATGCTATTGTTGTCATATAAGTCAGTAATTTCAGCAAAACAGTTTACAGGAATGTAAACAATCTTTTGTAGTATTTTAGTGTAAAGACCTGTTGTCCTAACTAGAACTTCCAAAGTAAAGTAAAAAGAACTTGAGCATTTAATGAATCCATTATATTTCCCTTTTTTACCTCAGCTTTTCTTTTTTTTTAATTTAAGGCGCGTCAACATCTATGGTCATTGTACTGGGGCGGTTTCCTAACAGGGTTTTTCGTTACAGATAAACTGTCCATCACCGGGCAGTGAGCTGTAGAGGCTCCAAAAAGATCTCACCCTTTTGTATTTCCATCTCTCTTGATTCAGAGAGAAAGGTGAGAAAGTTTTCAACTCTCTTGAGAAAGTTTTCTATTAGAAATTCAGCTCTTAGAACCAATGAACACGCTTCGAACTAAGAAACTTTCTGTATCGAATTAAGAGGGTTTGTTTTGAGCAAAAGCTCATAACTAAAGAAAAATAAACGAAGTTTGAGCTATGTAATGTGCATAATCCTTTTTATGGAGCGATGCGTGTAACTAAGGCCAATTTCCAAGTCTAATTGGTTATAACGAAAGATATGACATCCCAAAATAACACATCTTAAGATTTTCTAGTGTTTTCCTTCTAAAATTAATTTCCGAGTAAAGATGCTTGAATTTAGAGCTCTCAACGTAAGCGACTATCCGAATTAGTGTTCTTTACCAAATTAGAGATACGAATCGTCAATTGAACAATACAGCAAAAAAGCCTGCAGCCCTGGTGATCGCAGGCACAGCTCCCATTGACTTAATTGCTTCGGCGAGGCAATTCTATTATTTGCACAAGGAACTGAGGAAACATGGGCGACACGCAGAGCGTCTGCTATTCTACAAGAAGAATGGAAGAAACGATGGAGCACTGACACAAGGGCTAGATGGACTTACTAGCTAATCGAAGACCCTATAGCATAGTCTAATAGGAAGCACGGTGAGGTTAATTTTTACCTTACGTAATTTCTGACCGGTCATGGATGCTTCGCGGGCTACCTATTCAGGATGAAGAAACGGACATCCGCCAGGTGTATGTACGGTGACGCAGAGGTAGATGCCCCTTACACCTTCTTCAAGTGTATCAGATGGAATATAGAAAGTGAAGAACTGTGGAGAGAGACTGGACCTTTGATTCCAGATACTGTAGTTAGAAGAATGGTAGAAGAGGAAGGTGTTTGGAATAAAGTTGCAGGCTATATAGAATGTTTACTGAAGCAGAAGAGGAGAGAATTCACTTGACCTTTAGGAAGAAGAGTGTAGATGACTTATATACACGAGGCGCCCCCCTCCGAAGTTATGTCTTGCGACGGTACTGAGGGGAGGTTCTCAGGCCTGTTTTTTGTTTTTTTGTTTTTTTTTTAGTAGGTAAGAACCCCATACACCCAACTCGGGTAGCTGGAAGGTGTCTTTGGGCATTTCCCCCTCCTAAAAAAAAAAAAAAGCAGCGAGATCAAGAGATCTCTTGTATCAGGGCTGACGGCGTCTATTCTCGATTCTCAGAGCAATCAGAGTAACACTTGAAAAAATCCTGACATCATATCCAGCGTAGAGTCGATCAATATATTTTCCGATCAATTATTCGCTTTCCGAATAATATCATGAGAATGTTTAATACTTTATAGAAAGCAGAAGAGTAATTAAGCCTTTTAAAAACATCTCTCATAATCATAATATGATTTGTCTTGTAAGAAGAATCTTTTTCCTCAATTCAAGAAATAACAGAATTCCAGTAGGTAAACCGCGTTCTTAAACTTACAATGATCGAAGCCTCAAATAAAAAGAAGAAAACATATTGATGGTTCATGATCAATCTAAATACACTCACCTTTGTGCTGTTGTTTGAGCCATATTTTGCAGATCTCTGAAAACATGTATATTCATTGCCCCTCGGGTTAATAACCAACTTACTAAATCAAGCCAAAAATTGTATTCGTTACCTTAAAATAAAAAAAAAGAAGAAATAACTACATGCATAGCTAAGAATAATAAATTTTGTAATTATAATCGTGACTTACTGATAATTATGTAACTTTTTCGTTCAGAACAGATGAACAAATCTTTCTCCATAATTCCTGGTTTATTGCTGTCCATGTTAAATACTAATTTTGTAGAGTTTGCAGTTTTTGTACTGTCGGCAAATAAACAAAAAAAGAAATAGTTTATCGAAAACTAATTTTTGGCAAAATGAATATAAATAGGTTAACAGTGTAATTATTAAAAAGAAGGGGGTTTTCAATGGGATCATTATAGAACCCTTAGGGGTTGGTGGTTAGAAAAATCCTCAAATGCCTATTTTAGCTGTATTGTATAGTATTTTAGGTTGAAATATGAACTTCAGAATCTGATCCCTAGGATCAAAAGAAAATAAAAGAAATGTACTTTGGAAACAAACTCGGAAAAGCCCCAGAGCTTAGACATTGATTTCGGCTGTTTTTTTGGCCTTTTCAATATTTTTGTTTTTTTTTTTGTATTCTTTATAACTGTTGGACCTTTCTTTCATCAAGTATGTTAACAGCTTCATTTACTTCAGGGTATCGAGAAGATTTTCTTTTCCCCATTAATTTCTAATTTTTAGTGCGCGAATAACATAAGCACGTTATTTCACGTTTTATGAACAATTATACGTAACTAATTTATTCATCTAAATGTTAAACGGGTATTCTCTATACTCTATTTCTGTGTGTGTAAATTTTGTTTACAAAGATTTATGGTTTATATGGATAAATAAGTAATGGCAAATATAGAGATAATAATTTTTTTTTCCTAAGCTATTTTGCGTCGCGCGGCCAAGTATAAAATAGGCTGCGCGGGTGGATATCCAGGGGGCACGTGAGAACAAATCCTGATTTGTTAAATACATATGTTAGTATCTCTCCTTTGTCATAAGTTTATTTCCACCTTTTATGCACTGGGCTCCTTAATAGTGCTGTAACCCATAACATGACACTTTTTTTGGACGGTGTTAAAGTTAAAGAAAAATAACACAGATCTTATGAAGAATGAAACGACTGAAAAGAAAATGTGGCCAAGTAAAATATCTTCTTTACGAATACTAAACATCGATATCATAAAAAAAATTCAAACCAGCTCATAAACTATGTAATATTAATAAAGAAGAGTTCCCAGTGTTTATATACATCTATCTAGTGGTTGTTGGGCAAATGCCAATGATTTCCTTTAAATGTAGGCATAAAAGGGTAGTGAGTGTATTTTTTTCTAAATAATAGTCCCTTGTTGGTAGGAAATGATGATAGTGTTTGAAATTTTGAGGCACTAAAAATTTGTATCTTTGATATCGCGAATGCATGTTTAATTTAATAGCGAGACCGTTTGTCCGAAGGTATCTTCTTGATAATTCCGACTGCTTAGCCCTTAAGATTCTGATGTGTTCATAATTGGTGTTTTATCCTTTTCCTAGTGTTTCAAAACTGTTGTTAAGACTGGTTAGTCTTTTTAACTTTCTTTTACTCTGTAAGAGAGTTAAGGGCTATTAGTGAGATATTAGGGATGTTAGAGACCTCTCTCTTGCATTCTTTGCTCCTGCCAAGATCCCTTTTGTAGAGTTTGTGAGATGAAGGAAGAAACACCTTCAAACACCATCATATGACATATTGCTTGAGTTGTGAAGAAATTAGGTTCCAAGGCCTTTGATCGGAAAATGGTGTCTGTGCAAGAGCTTAGGCTATTTTCCCTTTAGGGTTATGGTCCAATTTGTTCGGACTGTTGTGAATCATAGGTGGGTTGGGAGGGAGATCTGGATTTTTGTTTCAGACCTGCTGGTTTGTTGTTTTTTCTTTGGGGTAGCTATATGAATCCAGCGAAGCTTTGGCTTGCGTAGAGTTTGATCCCTCCCAAAAGATGAATAATTATATTAATTTACAATAAAAGAAACTATTACATATTTCGAAATTTGTTTTCACCAGAATACATGTTTTGAAGTTCCCCTTCATACCTAAAGAATGGTATATATATATATATATATAAACATGGGACCATGAAAAACAATAGTCTTTAAAAGGACCGTCACATGAGAACTTTTGAAAATGCCTCTCTAAACAGTAAACAAATTAATATCGGTTTGAAATCTACTAATAAAGAATTAAAAACTTACTTTAACATTTCGACTGCCTTAATGTTAAACGTATCAGAAGATAAAGTCAAGGTTCGTAAAGGTTTAACATGACCTTGTTTTATGCCGAATTCTAACTCTTTCTGGATATATTCTTTTACTAATAAAGGGAGTTCCAATAAAATTTCAGTTGATACTCCACGTACCATGATTTCCTTCACAAAGATTTTCATTCCTGTGACATTCACATTAATTAAAAAAAAATAATAAACAATCTACAAGAAAAAAAAAAAACATGGATTATTTCTCAAGTTTTAAATTAATAAAAAATTTTCTCGTTAAAAATTAAATACTTTAATGTTTTTTCACGAAACTTAATTTATAAATAAAATAGTTTTACAGCAACAGTTGTGATTGTAATACTTTCACTAAATTGTTAGCAAAAGATCTCTGATTTGTTTATTTGTATAATATGTTGTACAAATAACATATGTATGTATTTATGTACAACATTTGTATAAAACTATATTCCTAAAGAGGTAATAAAGTGGCAGTTCTGATCACTCTAGCTCTAATTTGCCCAGATAAACGAAAGCGACTGGGACAATTACTTAACGAAATATTTAACGAATAATTGGAGTAAATAATCACATTTTTTTCTGCTAGCATGAAACTTTTATGAAAGGTTATAAAAACATATGGGATACGTGAACGTGGACAACTTTTTCTACTATTTGTTTTTTTTTAATTTAAGGCGCGTCAATTGTCATTGGCGCCCGGAGCCTTTTCAGTGCACTGCCGGCATCCGGACAGTGTTCTCTCGTTACAAAAAAACACTGCCCATCACCGGACAGTGAGCTGTAGAGGCTCCTAGGAAGAAAAAAATCTAAGGGTAGCACAGCTGGACTCGAACCCGGGTCCTCCAGAGGGAGTCCAGTACGCTAAGGACTTGGTTATTCCCTTCCCTTTTTCTATTAATAAATTCATTTTAAAGATACTTTAATTGTTATATTGGTTATATTGTTTTTATTGTTATATTGGTTTCAAAACTGTTGAATAAATTTTTGTTTTGTTTATCTATATTACTTACAATCTGCAATTATTATTACAATAAGAAAACGTGAGCCTAGAGTCCTGGCTTGAATGGTTGAAGGAGGTGGCCAATGCCTTTACTTTTTTTACTTGCTTACTTTACTAAATTCTTTACTTTAATATTATTAGCATAATTTAAAGATTTTTTATTCAAACTTTAATATTTATGTTATTGGAAGTTGGTAACACTGTAATTTATTTTTACTTTTTTTTTTAGTGCAGCTAAAAGAACTTTTATGGTAGTGCCAAATTTTGGATATGGAATTTCAAAATACCTGTTTTGAGATATGTCCACAAAGTAAATAAAAAATGGTTTTTTGGTATTTGCTCTGTATATATTTATGCGTGTACGTGTTTATATGAACAAAATAACACAAAAACGATAAAAATTTGAGAGACCTCAAAGTTTGAAAAAAAAATGTTGACTTATTTATTTAAAACATTTAGAAAGGTTCTATTTCTCTTTGATACGATTTTTTCAAAAATACCATGTCGTTCTACTAGCTATATAATTTGGGATGAATTAAATATTTTTTTGGTGAATGAACCAATTAAAAATCTGGCATAACCAGATTTGTGATTTAAGTGAATATGTTTTCGAAAAAAAGTTCTTAGAATTTTTTTTTCTTAAATTCTGTATGCGCTATATATACATAAAAATTTATCACTTATTTTTTCCGAAAAAAAAAATAATAATTTTTGGGAAGGTGCTGGAGAGACAGATGAAAATTTAGGTATCCATTTATTATACCACTTCAGTACTATTCCATCACCTGGTGGCAAATGTGGGAACAACACATTTCAACAATCAGTTCCGAATTTTAAACAAATTTTTCATCGATATGTGAAAATTGCAGCATGGGGAAGGGTTTTTATTTTTTTTTTTTAACTCACTAGATATTAAAATTACTATTAATTTATTAATTTTAGTGGAATACTACATTCACTAAACATTAACAGCTTCATCAATAGCTTTGGTCATTAGCGCCAAATATTATTAATATTAATATTATTATTATTATATAATCAATTACCTTACCTATTGTACAATCATTTTCAGCAGCATTATTCAACAGGTAAAAATAACCACGAGGGGACATACACTGGAGAGAAGATTTCAACATCAAACGGTCTTCATCGTTATTAACTATAATATCGACCCCATCTTTTTTCCTATTTAGCAACAATGATTCGAATATCCCATTTTTAAAAGAAAATATATTTTCTTTTTCAATCTGGAAAAAAAGTATTCATGAATTACTAAAGCACAATGAGGTGATCAAAAAAAAAAAAAAAATCAAACGGTATCTGTCGTATATGACAGTTGCTATATGTGTAGAATACGATTTTAAGCCCCCCCCCCAAGAGCCCCCACATCCCTTACTACCCATCCAGCCACTACCCACGCTATAAGAAAATGTTCATTCGCTTTTCATGTGAGAAACGTTCGGTTTTTAACCATATAGGCGTCTGCCAAAAAAAAAAAAACAAACGTATTTTACGTTAAAAATAAAAATGACAGTTATCCAATGAAAAATAATTTTTTTTTATTGTCTTTTATGAATTTTCTATTATCATTGAATGTTACAAACCATCTTTCTACCAACTGTTGGAGCCCTCGCTGATACCATTTCTTGGGTTTGCTATCAAAAACGCTTCCCCTCTGATTTCAACTTCGGTAAAGTTATTAAGTTTTCTTCCCCCGCTAACAAAGTGTGCCATGGACCGAACAAATAGTGGTTAGATGGAGCTAAGTCTGAACTATTGGATGTAAAATTGGATGTTGGTTGGATATAAAAGAAGTTTAATGCCATCAAGTTTTTTTAATTTTATCTTTAGTCTAATGGGAAGTGTGTGGGGCCGAGTGTTTTATCATGCTGGAACAAAACTTCTTTGCGATTGAACAAAGCTGGATAAGGCTGGGCAATTTTTAACTAAAGCTCCAGGATTTGTGAAAAGTTTATCATGATGAATCACTACTTCATAGTTTCAGAAAACGCAAAATACCTACTTTTACTCAAATTTCTCTCTTCCACCAATCCAAAAATGCCATTTGCACGCAATCCAATTATTAACCATCTCAGAATTTTGCTAGTAAATCCACTTCCCTCGCATGCCACTATTCTTTTTGTAGAAGCGCATGTCAGATAGATTTTTTAAAGCCTGTTGAGATCTAAGTTCATGCGGCATTATCCTATATCTCCTTTTTACCTTTCCCATAGTATGCAGATTGCGGTCAACGGTTATCTTTTTGCAGCAAATTACAAGTACTTGACCTTGGGCTCGACAACAACCCCATGAAGCCTAATCAACGTTTAAACGATCAACGTTAAAGTGGCCGCCCTGAACGTGCCTTTTTTTTCTAAGGTCATATCACGACTATTAAATTTAGAAACCAACGCTGATCAAGACTATGTTCCCCTTCAATTTCACATAAAGCCCGCGTAGTTCAGGTAGCTTTACACAGATTTTTTTTCTAGTAGTGACATAAAATTACTAATACATCATAAGATGCAGTGAATGGTTTTTCTAACAATTAAACTGACTATTTGAAAGCGACATGATACGTATATAAATATTTTATAGAGTCTAAAGATTAATACAATATCGTATTTATATACATTAGGCATATGTGGATGGGTTTTAAAGTCCATGGAAATTCTTTAATTAGAAATAAAAACGGTCATTTTTTTTTTTGTTACATTCTCTTACTCCCCTAGTAAGAGGAAATATTGTAATCGTGTCCATTTTTTTTATTTTATATGTACTCCAATTATTTCATTACAAATCAGCCAATGCGCATTTATACTAAAACAATGATATTACCTGTGGAAATAATTGTTGAATTAGATCTTTCTCTTCAGCTGTTGTGTACGTGGTGAAAACTTCATATCCTTTAGATAAAGCTACATGTATTATTGCTTGAGATGTAAGCAAAACTCCTCTGTGAACTAGTATTGTTCTGTTGGGTAACGTTTGGCCACAGTTTTGTTTCAAAATATAATAAGCCTGCAAAACAGAATATTGATAATAATAAATAAATGTATGGAAATTAATTTATTGTCCGTGATATGGTAAAATGAAAGAATAGATTTAAACGATAAAAAAAGAAATATTTCTTCTAAATCTTGGTGCTTTCTCTAAAAAGGAAAAATCTGGGTGTGAATGATTCACAAGTTTTTCTTACTGCAGTTAAAATATATATATAAAAGAAAGAATTCATTAAACTTGAAAATTTTACTAAGTTGCCCTAAATTTAGGGTGTAATATATTATGTACAGCAGAATATATTATGTAATAATATTATCCAGAAGGCAGTGAAGAAATCTCAATAATATCTGAAATTTATAGATACCCCACATTTCCCCGGTTTTTTTTTTTTACAAATTTTTCAAATAAAATGGATACGGTTGTTGTTGGCTTTCCAAACTTTGAAGAAACACATTTTCCACTTTGAAGATCCAGGTTAACCGATTTTCCCCATTTAGAATTTTTAGAAGTGCTTTTAGTTTATCCTAATATTGGCAAGATAGCAGAACCACGTATATTACAGAGATGGTTACTTCTGAGGTAAGCTCAAAGCTTTGAGGTACGGATTGCTCTTCTGGAACCCCGAAAATATCAATTTTCCTGTGAAATGTTTCAGATGTTATATATATATATATGTGTGTGTGTGTGTTTGTGTAGATGGTCTATGAAGATAAAAGAATAATCAATGGAGCTATTAATCACGAAAATCACATAAAACTGAAAAAGAAAAACATTCAGTAAAAATCGCGACTTCCGATTTTTTTTCAAAATCTTGTTATCAGATGCGATGGCGGTACCATAATGAAGTATCAAGTTTGAGTATCCTGCCATCTTTGTTGTTTTTGATCAATTTTGTTTTTAAAACACACAGACCATTCGTTATAATTTTTTTTTTTTTTTTCATAATCTATGGACATTAAAACAAACTACTTCCGGTGAAAATTCAATTTCAAATATTTCACTTTATCCAATATTTCCGGAGAGTTCAGACTATGGGATCTATGTATATGAGAAGTTTCGATTTATCAGAAGTATCTCCTAATTGAATCTATGCAAATTTCTTGAAAACGGCTCAAACAATTTTCTTTCTACTAAGAGAGAAAGTACTACAAAAAGGCTTTTCATATGGTTGACCACTCCTTTTTTTATCAAAAGTCTGATAAGCCAGGAGGTTGATGGGAATATTGTCCAGGTGATTAAAAATTGGTATAAGGGTAGTGTAGCAAGGGTAGTTTTGGTTGGACAAAATAGGGCCGGACTTTCCTGTAAAGAGAGGAGTTACACAAGGAGATCGGAGATCCTTTATCTCCCATCCTCTTTAATTGTAATCTTCAAAAGGTTTTCCGAGGTTTAGAATGAAACGGAAAAGATATAAAAATTAACGGCATTTTTCTTTCAAATCTCCGTTTTGCAGACGATGTGGTACTATTTTCAGAATCACTGCAAGAGCTTTCATACATGATCTTTGAACTAAGTGAAAGAGGAAAAGAAGCTGGACTCAGGATAAATGAGGAGAAGACTTATTTAATGACTAACGATAATGGTGCTGGGGATGTGTATCTTGAAGGCTCTAAATTGAAATGGATTGAGAGCACTATTTACCTGGGTCAGCTCATATCATTCAGTGATGGCACTCTGGAAGAAATAAATAGACGCATTGCCTCAAATTCGTATTTAAAGGCAGAATGAACATCCAGCTAAAGAGCCGCGTATTTGAGGCGTGTATCCTCCCCTCCCTTTTTTACGTAGCGCAGGTCTGGGCCTTGACCAAGAGAGCTAAGTGCCAACTTAGAGCTACTCAGAGTGCGATGGAAAGGAGTATGCTGGGAATAAGAAGATCTCAAAAATTAGGAATTCTGAAATTAGAAGCAAAAAGCGGATTAACGGATGTGGTGAAAGCGGCATTATTGCTTAAATGGGATTGGGCAGGACAGGTGGCCAGGAGGAGGATGGACAATTGGGCGAGGATATTAACGGAATAAAACAAGGTAAAAGAGGAAGACAATTCTTGAGGTGGAATGACGATTTGGCTAAATTTTGTGGGGTACTGTCGAGCAGGGCAGCACAAAACAAGAATGGTTGGAAGAAACAAGGAGAGGCCTTTGCCCTAAGATGGACCTAGTTACCAATCAAATTATTTTGTTTTCTTTTATTTTAGGTTTTATTTCAGTTTAGTGATTTTGTTTTTTATCAAATGTAAGAATTACTTTTCATTTTAAAGAGTTATTTGCTTATTTGTGTCTTATTTCCAAGTAGCAGTTTGTGTACATTTTATAATTAATTGGTGAAAAGGCTATTATTATTATTATTATTATTATTATTATTATTATTATTATTATTATTATTATTATTATTAAGAGACAAAGTTATATATTGCTTGCGATAAAAAAGAGACTAAGAAACAGCTGGAGTGCGAAATCTACTTGTAGACCCAAGGCCTTGATAAAGCGATGACAATTATTCCGGCCTCATGTCTATCACCCCAGCAACCGATTATCCTTGTTCACTTGCCTCTCAAAGCAAGTAGATTATTTGTAAAACTGTCAATTTCAGCAAATAAGCAATTACAATAATTTGGGTATTAATGTTCAAATAATATAAATTCAAAAAAAGTACCTACAATTGAATAGCATAGAGGTACGCTGACAGCGTCTTCATATGACCAATTCTGAGGTTTCTGCCAGCGTAAGATTTCATCATCGATTAATTTCTTATTGTCTGATAAGGTACCAACACCGCAAATCACATTGCCTACTTTATCCACACCACAATAATCAAACACACCAAGCTGAAAAAAAAAAAAAAACATAAAGGTAAATTAACAGATAGATTCAATCCCGCTTTGGGGGGGCAAGTACCTCATTGCTCCCGTCATGCATGAACAACCAAGAAACTGTACTCCTGGTATTAACTGACTTGGTCATATTCGGCCACGTCACCGCCGCAAGCTGATTATTGGGTCTCCACCGTGTACATCTATTTTAGGGTGCTTGGAGGAACAACTCCAAGATTTACTCTAGCCACTTATATATAGGACAGTATCATAAATCTTCTACACACAGCTCTAACGCGACACTAAAAAAACGTCGCAAAAGGTTCGACCTATGAATGATTCAATGTAATTACAACTTTTCTTACAAACAGCTGTCTATGGACGGCGCACAAATTCAACTTTTTTTTTTTAAAGTGTCATGGAGAAGATTTACAATGAATGAACTGAACTCAAAAATGCCATCGTACACATTAATCAATAAAAAACGTAAAAAACAATATAGAACTGCTGATCTGTTGTTCTTGAGACAAAAAGAGCGATTATTGGACATGAAAAGTTTTTTAATACATTAGCTTAACGCTCACACCTTATAATGGATGTAAGAACGAGAGAGAATTAGAGAGAATGGTTTTTGAGAAATAAACTAGATGATGTATGCTGAACACTGTATAATGAATAGAACCCACGAATTGCAAGGACTTTACGTTAAAATAGAAATTAGGTTGCGAGAGAAATATAGATAGATAGGCGTAGATGTAGATTGTTATAGGGGATTATCGAGATCTATTGTGCCTTCGGGGGCCTTCTTAGTACACTGTGGCCTCCAAGCAGTGTTCTCTAGCTACAGATATCACTGCTCATCACCGTGCGGTGAGTTGTAGAGGCTCCTAGGAAGAGAAAATTTAAGTGCAGCATGCTGGATTCGAACCGGGGACCCCCGCGTTGCTAGTCTATGGAGATCCTAGTTTGCGTACTGTGTTTGTCCTTGTCTGTAAAGTGTAGAGTGTATGTAGTTTAAGTGTATTGTGTACTGTTCTGATGAAGTGCATGGAGTACTGAGCTGTGGTAACCCGTGAAGTGCTACTATCCAAGACTGCATGCAACAGATGCCCCTTGTGGGCGACTGGCTGTAGATAGATGATAGATATATAGACGGACTGGCTGAGTAATAAAAAAGTAGTAGATAGGTTGCTGATTGTAGGATGTACTTTTGTAAACTGGTAGTAAAAACAGCCGTGAACTCTTCTGCTGTCGCTCTATTTATATCAATCAAATTCTCCCTTCCTAGTCTGGACTAGACATTAAATGAATCAAAAGTTAGTTACTCCCCACTTAGGGGCACAAAAATAGATCTTTCAGGTCGCCGTGCAATAATCCCTTACAACAATCTACAATCTATTCCCCACTTAGGCCAGACTAGGAAGGGATAGTTCGATTCATATAAATGGAGGGACAGTGACAGTTTACAACAGAACAACCAGTCAGCAACCTATCTACTACCTTCTTATTACTCAGCTAGTCTGTCTCTTTATATTTCTCTCGCTATCTAACTTCTGATATACTGCTAAAGTCCTTGCAGTTTGTGTATTCTATTCATGATGCAGCATCTAGTTTATTTCTCTAAAATCCATTCTGTCTAATTCTTTCTCCTTCTCATATCCATTATGCCCCTCTAAACAGGCTATTATGGCGCCTGACATTAAGGCCAATTAGGTTTTTTTTATCTGGAGAATTCAGACCGCCTTGAAAACAATTTAGCTCAAAATGCAATAGATAAAATCTTCAGAAGTATTGACTTCTATAACTAGTATATTTTGACCAGCAATATGTTGCTACAATACCTCAGTTCAAGGTGGATGTAATAAAAATATTCTTTAAAAAATAGATATTAAAAAAAAAAAACATTAACACACAGATTTATTTATACACACCTGTTGTTCTTGTTGTTTTTCAGCTGTATCTAATAGATTCATACCAAGTGCAACTAATTTAACCTTATCGCACCTTATTAAAAGTGAAAAAAAAAAAATTGTTTTAATATAATTTTTATAATCTTTTTAACAATTTTATTAGTTGAACACTTACTTGACCGTTGATAAAGGGTAGATAAGTTTTTGTTTGCAGACTGTTGGATTTGGTAGCGATTTGTTAAAAGGAGTTAATAGTTTTAAACAACCCCATCTACCTTTCATACAGATATTCATTATTAAATCTAATGCTATTTGTTGTTGATAAAATGGCAGATCTAAAGAAAATGATGGTGATTCATCATCCATAAAGAAGAACCTGTAGTGAAAAAAAAAATAAACTGGGTTTAAAAAATTCACTCACAATTCGAATAAATTTTCATCAGATTTAAAATTTTATTAATGTCTATAAACCTCAACATTATTATTAAATATAGAAAGCGTACATTATGATAAAATAGCAGTTTAAAAGGGTCAATAGGGATTGCCTTTCTCTGAAACAGTTCATATACGTTTGCTTAGCAAATCAAGTTTAAAGAATCATCGCTGAAACTTATTTTCGAGCAAATGTAATCCATAAAACAGGAAAAACCCTTTCGATAAAGACCCCCATTTTTTATCAAACTCTCGAATTTTAGCAGCATATAAAATATTACTTAGTAAAAATAGGTTGTACCCGTAAATTGAATTTTAAAATGTCACACAGTTTTCCTAGAAACCTTGACTATCGTTTATCCAGAGATATATTTAAAAGAAAAATTAATAGGACAATGTAATGTAATTATTTAATAATTTCAAGAAGAAAAACGCAAAGATTTTATTTTGAAAAAGAAAATTACTACAATTTAAAAAAAAAAAACCCTGAGTAAGATGCATTTTCGGTTGATGGATTAATGTTCCAGAATCATGGGGTAGATTACTCTTAGTGATTGATTGTTAAAGAAAATATGAAATTTTTAAACGTCCAACAATTCTTCATTTTTGTTTTATACACTGTACACACTCATTCACACAACTTAGTATCTTAGATTTTAGAATTCTTAGACTTAGAGAGTGCCAATTGATTTTGTTTAAACTCAGAATTTTAGCAGCACACTCAACTCCTTTTATGTCTTTAAAGAAAGTAAAAAAATAATATAAAAATCCAGAAAATATACAAAAATTACAAACCTGATCATTTCTGTAATTTCAAATTTTTGACAAAATCGTATAACATTGTAAACACTGGATAATGTCTTTATTTTTCCCACAATATAATGTACATTTGATGACCCTTTAGTTTTTGAAATTTTATTTCTAAGATATAAATTCAAATTAGCTTTCCAATTATTGCTTGTATTTATTGTAATTATATTTGAATCGAATTTTTCTTCACAAACCTAAAAAGTATATAAAAATAAAAAAAAGTAAACAATAATTATAAATGTAAATGTTTTATTATTTAAAAAATATAAATTATTAAGATTACCAATTTATAAAGTGTATAAAAACTATCATTGAATGTTAATTTAAATATTGGACGAATCTCTTTAAATTTTCCATTGTTGTTTGTATGATCTTTCAAAAGAATAAATCCAGCCTTTACTTTTTTTAAACAATTTAAAACTGATTCATAAACAGGAAGTTCACCAATAATTAATAAATGATCCCATTTTTTCAAATTTAGGTAAAGCTCATCCATAGTGTCTTCTGTTGGCGATGTTATGATATCAATCTAAAACAAGATAATAATATTTTTTTAATTTCACTTATTCTCTCATAGCAGTGTAAGAGGAAATATTACTTCTTCGTACCAAATTTTTTAAATATGGTGTGTACACCATAAAAAGGCATATTTTAAGGTCTTCTATAGAGACGGGGATTAACTGAGTGGTAATGCATTAGATTTGAATATAATGCTGCACTTAGAATTTTTCGCCCTAGGAGCCTATACAGTTCACTGTACGATGATGGGTGTTATTGTCTGCGAGAAGGTAACATTATCCGAAATGAAGAAGCTCCAAGGGTACAACAGATCTTCAGGTGGCCGTAAACTATACCCCTTAAATAAATAAAAGATCTTCTGTGGCTTGATTGAAAGTGCTTATCAAATATATTATGCAGTTTGACTGAAATTTCTGTTCATTTTGGACTTCGGTACACGTAAAATGATGAATTTTTATGTTTCACTAGGAAACTTTGTAATGAGACAAACAATGTTACACACGAAAAGAGAACAGTTCTATCAGTTTGACTACTGTTCCAGTATGCATAATCTATACTAGCCATAACCTCTACCGAAGGCACGTCCTCAAAAAAATTGCACATTGAAGAACAGCAATTTAAGAAAACATTTCTGGTTTCTGAGGAGGAGAAACTATCAGAAATTTACTTTCGAATGCTCCGAATACTTCTGAATATGGTGTTAAGTTATATGAATCTTACAAACTTGTACAAGTGGTTTAAACAATTTAAAAGTGATCTTACATTTTTGTTTTGCAACTTGCAGCAATCGAGATATTAACTAAATCATTTGAATTTTGCATTGATAATTATTTTCTAGAAAACAGACGAGTGACCATAGAAGAAAGAAGCCTATAATGCTGAAGAAGCGACGTTTTATATAGAGTGAAAGAAAACATTTCGGGACCTAGCCATTGCCTTCTTAAACTGGACTGACAACGCTTGAAACTACTAAACTATTAGGTAACAAATTAGCCTAGAAAGTTCTGGCACATGCGCCTTACTGATCAGATCTCATGCTGGCAGATTTATTTAGTTTGGTTCCTTTAAGAAATCATTACTAGCGTCTAGTTCACAATAATGAAAAACTGAAAACAAATTTGAAAAACTCCACACTTCAAGACAAAGAATAATTTTTTTACTGCCATTATAAAAAAAAAAAATCTGGTGTGAAACCCTCACACAACTTTCTCTTACACCAGTTCTCAAAATTATAATTGACAAATTTTATAGTTTGTGTACCAAATTTGAATGAAATTCGTCGAAAACTGAAAAAACTGTTCAGTAAAAGCGCCCTTCCGGTTTACTAATTTTCTTGAAACTGAATTTCAGCATCTATTTATTTCTAATTAATTATGTTTGGATGATAGAATTGTATAATCAACTATGATAGCACTTTAGAGAAAAACATAACCCCACCCCTCCCCTAAAAGTGCCCTTAAAAGAATTTTCCCAAAGAAATGTTTTAAATAAAAGATGTAGATCTTTGCATGTTTAATTTATATATGAAGTTTCAAAAAAATCGTCGAAGCCATTTTTGAGAAAATTGCGAAAAAGAGAATAAATCATTTAATAAAGTGGTAAAGTAAACGCACTTCCGGTTATCCAATTTTTTTCAAACTCGGAATTTCAACAACATATTTAATTCTAATTAACATTATTTAGATGACAGAATTGTCTAATAAACTGAAATAGCACTTTACATGGAAACCTAACTCCACCCCTCCCCCAAAAAGTGCCCTTCATTGCATTTTCCCGGAGAAATGTTTCAAATAAAAGTTGTAGCTCTTTGAATACGTGGTTGATATTTCAGGTTTAAAGAAAATCGTCGGAGCCATTTTTGAGAAAATCGCAAAAAAGTAAAAAATCCAACTAGTAAAGTGGTACTTCCGGTTGAGGAATTTTGACAGATAACGTAGTGTCAGATCCCATGGTGATACCTAACGGAATATCAAGTTTCAACTTTCTACGGTTTTGTCGCGCTTTCTGTCCACATACAAACATAATTACATACATACATAATACATACTACACACCGCACACAAAACACACACACACCAGGACATTTGCTAAAAACCACTTTTTTGGACACAGGGGACCTCAAAAACGGTATTTCGGTGATAATCGTATCGAAAATTTGACCGATTTACAATACGTCTCTTACTTAGGAATAAGAGAAAGTAAAAATCTGGTGTGGAACACTCACACAACTTTCTCTTACTCCAGTTCTCAAAATTATAATTGACAAATTTTATAGTTTTGTGTACCAAATTTAATGAAATTCGTCGAAAAATGAAAACAAAGTTCAGTTAAAGCGCACTTATTTTCTTGAAAGTCGGAATTTTGGATATTTATTTATTTCTAATTATTATTATTATTTTTACTTTCTCTTACTCCTAGTAAGAGGAAGTATTGTAATCGTGTCAAATTTTCGATATCGAGTTTTCACCGGAAATATCCGTTTTGAGGTCCCCTGAGTCCAAAAAAGTGGTTTTTAGCAAATGGTCTGTGGGTGTGTCCGTTTGTGTGTGTGTGTGTGTGTATGTATGTGAACAGCATAGCTCAAAAATGAAAAATCGTAGAAAGTTGAAATTTGATATTCCGTTTAGGGGTCACCATGGGATCTGACTGTACGTTATCTGTCAAATTCCTCAACCGGAAGTACCACTTTACTAGTTGGATTTTTTACTTTTTTGCGATTTTCTCAAAAATGGCTCCGACGATTTTCTTTAAACGTCAAACATCAACCACACATACAATGAGCTACAACTTTTATTTGAAACATTTCTCCGAGAAAATGCATTGAAGGGCACTTTTGGGGAGGGGTGGGGGTAGGTTTCCATCTAAAGTGCTATTTCAGTTTGTAAGACAATTCTGTCATCTAAATAATGTTAATTAGAATTAAATATGTTGTTGAAATTCCGAGTTTGAAAAAATCGGATAACCGGAAGTGCGTTTACTTTACCACTTTACTAAATGATTTATTCACTTTTTCGCAATTTTCTCAAAAATGGCTCCGACGATTTTTTTGAAACTTCGTATATAAACTAAACATGCAAAGATCTACAACTTTTATCTAAACATTTATCTGGGAAAATTTTTTAAGGGCACTTTTAGGGGAGGGGGGGTTTAGATTTTCATCAAAGTGCTATCCTAGTTGATTATACAATTTTATATCCAACCATAATTATTAGAAATAAATAGATGGCTGAAATTCCGAGTTTCAAGAAAATTAGTAAACCGGAAGTGCGCTTTTACTGAACAGTTTTTTCAGTTTTCGACGAATTTGATTAAATTTGGTAAACAAACTATAAAATTTGTCAATTATTATTTTGAGAACTGGAGTAAGAGAAAGTTGTGTGAGTGTTTCACACCAGATTTTTTTTTTTTTGGATGGTAGGATTGTATAATCAACTATTATGATAGCACTTTATAGGAAACACAACCACACCCCTCCCCCAAAAGTGCCCTTAAATGAATTTTTCCTGATAAATGTTTTAAATAAAAGTTGTAAATCTTTGCATGTTTAGTTGAAGAAAGTCCAAGTTTAAAGAAAATCGTCCAAGACATTTTTGAGAAAATTGCAAGCAAGTAAAAAAAAATACCAGAAAACTGAAAAAAAATTTTTTTAGTGAAAATCACACATCTGGGCATCCGATTTTTTCAAACTCGGAATTTCAACAACACATTTAATTCTAATTATTACTGTTTAGATGATATAATTGTATACTAAACTGAAATAGAACTTTTAGTAGACAACCAACCCACCACCCTCCACCCAAAAAAAAAAGTGCCCTTGAATGCATTTTCCCGGAGAAATTCTTCAAATAAAAATTTGTAGATCTTTGTATGTGTAGTTGATATATCAAGTTTAAAGGAAAATCGTCGCAACCATTATTGAGAAAACTGCAAAAAAAAAAGGGAAAAAACTATTTAGTAAAGTGATACTTCTGGTCGAGGAATTTCGACTGCTGGCGTACCTATTGTCGGATCCAATAGTGATACTAAAACGGAATATCAAGTTTGTACTTTCTGCGATTTTTCGCACATACACACAGACACACACACAAAAACCATTTGCTAAAAACCACTTTTTTCGACTCAGGGGACCTCAAAACGGATATTTCCGGTGAAAACTCGATAACGAAAATTTGACACGATTACAATACTTCCTCTTACTAGGAGTAAGAGGAAGTAAAAAAAAATCTGGTGTGAAACACTCACATGACTTTCTTTTATTCTAATAAATACAATTTTTATTCATGGAAATTTTCTATAAAATTGCAACGTTACAATATTTATTTGGGCTGGCCATAAACATGATGATGGAGAATTTACTTATATACCTGAGCGGCCTTATATGGCGTACTCTATGTCAAAACCAACAAAGCTTGTGAATATTTAAATTTAAATTAACAGACAGACCCCCCCCCCAATCAGGTCTCTCTAAAATCAGTTTTTTCTGATTTTCAGCAAAATCAGAATGTTTCAAATAAAAGTGATAAGATTATGTAGCTATTAGCAAAAGTCTATTCTATTAGCAAAATTGCTATCTATTTCAATTTAAAAAAAAAAATATCTTGTGTGAAACACTCACACAACCTTCTCTTACTCCTGTTCACAAAATTATAAATGACTAAATGTTATAGTTAGTGTACCAAATTTCATGAAATTCGTCTAAAACTGAAAAAACTGTTCAGTGAAAGCGCACTTCCGGCTTACAAATTTTTCTTAAAACTTGAAATTTAGGCCATCTATTTATTTCTAATTAATTTTGTTTGGATGACAGAATTGTATAATCAACTATGATACCACTTTAGAGGAAGCTGTAACCTCACCCCTCCCCCAGAAGTGCCCTCTTAAATGAATTTTCCCGGAGAAATTTTTCAAATAAAAGTTGTAGCTCTTTGTATGTATAGATGATGTATAAAGATTCAAGAAAATCGTCTGAGCTATTTTTGAGAAAATCGCAACAACGTAAAAAAAAAAAAAAAACTAGTAAAGTGGTACTTCCGGTTGAGGAAGTTTAACCGATAACGCACCGTCAAATCCCATTAGTAAAGAGATGTTATAAGCGTGAAAACTTATTAGGGGATTATGTTGAAAATACGATATTTTGTGAGTTACATTTTATTAAACCATATTAAAACTAAAATCATTTGTATTAAGTGATCTAAATAAATTACAAAAATACTTACGTCAGTTTTATTGCTATTACTGTATGTTGTTAATATATTTTTGAAATCTTCATCTTCTTTATGTAGGACTGCAGTAAGTCTTTTTGCATTATCTTTAAACCCCTGTATATTCTGAAAAACTATTTGTAAACAATCAGTGAATTGACCTTGGTGATTCTACAACAAAATAAAAAGTAATTAAAAAAATATATATATATAAGAATTATAAATTAAAATAAATAATTCACTTCAAGTTATAATAAAGTTATTATTAAATAAACATACTTCAGCATATGTATTATAGTATGGCAAAAAATGGCAAGTTTCCTTAATCAATTTTGGTGTTGAATGCGTAATATCACAATACTTTAACAATGGTAAATGCAATTTTAATCCCTTACAAGAAAGTATTTTTGTGTTGGTATTATAGAATACTTTAAACTCTGAAATTATTAATTAAATAAAAATAATAAATAGAATCCACTGAAATGTAATTTTCGAATATATTTAAAAAAAAATACCTTTAAAATTGAAGGATTCAAAGTGTGCTTTATCTATGTACACTTGTCTTATATAATGACCAATTTTAAATTCATTAAACTTCACCATATTGAACAATGACACTAACATCAATAAAGCGTCCAAGAATTCTATCCACTGACCATTCCAGTGTACAGTAGCATTTAAATCTAATTTGAAAGTAGTTACAATTAAAATAAAATGCAATTAAGTTAGTAACTTATCAATGTTCATCAAAGTTATATGTCAGTACTTCTAGAAGATTTCTTTAGAGTTAGATCTGGAATGTAGGCTTCGCAGATTTTTGCGATCATTCAAACTTTGCATTGATTTGATGAGAAAGAAATATTTCTAGAATTAGTCGGATTCAGAAACTCTCAATACATAAGTTCTATTTTTATTTTGTATTAATATTATGAATTCCACTTGCTCGTGGGTCTAGACCTATCAGTTGCCAGGACCAAGCCCGAATAAAAGAGGAAGGAACTCCCTGTAACCTGAAGGTTGTAAATTAGAATGCCGTCCCAGGTTACGTGTAACAAAAGGAAAAACATTACAACTTTCTGTTGCTGGGGATGGTCTGCTTTCCAAGCAGTTCTTGGCAGATGACTGCTGCCAAGAATAGTGTCTTTATTGTACGCTAGTCTAGGCTAGAATAGTTAGATGTAAGGTAGTATAGAAATATAGGTAGAATGGTATAAGTATAATGTAGCGTATAATGTATACAGTATAAGTTTAGAAAGTGTAATGTAGGTTAAGTATAATTAATAGAAATTAGAGGTAGTTTAGGTTAGCTAGTAGTAGGAATAAGGCTTAGGTTAGGTATAGAAGATAGATTAGTCACCAGCAGCAGCATCGTGGAAGAAAGGCCCCAAATGCGCATGCGCGCAACAGAAGAAAAGAAGAGGAGGCCCGGAGAGTTGGAAGAGGGGTTTAGGGAGAAAGAGGTGTTGAGGGGCGAGAGAAAAAAAAGAGAAAGATCGTTTTTTTTTTCTGAACTCCCCTTCTCCACTGAGCTGTTGCAAAATTTGTTCACTTATGGAGAAATAAGTGCAACATCAGAAAGTAGGTGTATCAGAAACAACAAGGATCTGAAGCAGGCCTCCCTCGGTGTGCCCAGCCACACGTGAATGGCAGCCCCATAGTTGTGCTAGGGCTAATATAACCTTCTTGTTTAAAAAATTCTTATTACAAGTACAGAAAGCAATAGAAATGGAAGATTTTATGGAATCCGCACGGCATGGAAAAAAGGTTAATAAGGTTAATACCCCTTAGAACGTGAAATGTCAAGGGTACCTTATATCGCAGTAGCGGTAGACAAGAGGATGTCTAAGAGAAAGAGAGATTAATTTAATGAATGGAGTTGTTTTTTATTATGTCAAATTTTTACTTTCTATTACGGCTTTAAGAAGAAGTATAGCAATCAAGTCAAATCTTCAAAAATGGAATTCCACCGAAAGCACATACAGGCAGAAGGGGCAAAAAGTGGCAAATTTTACTGTCCACAGGCTGCACTACAAGCATTGGAGCCGATAGTTTGCAATGTGGCTATTTGAATCTTTATTGAAACACCTCGTAAAGAAATGCGTGTGAAGCCATTGAAAAGCGACAAAATGAAATAATGACGTCTATTGAGTACTGCAGAGACATTCCATAGGTGTTTATTTAAAAAAGCACTTTATATTTAACTTCCTAATATCTCTTCTGTACAGAGAAAACAAGCTAAAAAGGATCCTATAGATACAGGACACTGCCTCAGTATGAGTTTTATGAAGGATTCATTTTGTAGCAAGTGTGGCCAGAAGGACTAAAAAATGACTATTTCATTTTCTTGTTATGGACTGGCACTAAAAAAGGGATCGATATTTCCTCTAACCTCAATTATGGCGTTTTTTTAAGAATAAGGGATTGATTGAAAATAAATTGGGATGTAAATTGCGACTCTTTGCCCTAATTGTGCATTAATCTCTTGAACGGGCACAATCACTAAGAATTAAATTTAACATTGCCCATATCATAAAACTTCACCTAATTGATATTATTTATTACATACAAGTTTGATTATACTCGTAGTACAGAAAGATTTTAATTACCTGACTCACAAAAAGTAATATTTTGAATTAACTTAAAGTTATCATTAAATTCGATAAAAAAATCTTCAAAATATCTATAAATATCATCATGATTCAGTATGGTAGTTGGTTTTTCGATTGTATTTCCATCTATTTCGAAATCAGCATTAATAAGATCAAGAGAACTTATTCGGCCGGATGCTAAGATGCGTGATTTAAAATTGACCTCAAAGTCTCCAATGCCTTTTTGTATATGAAAACATAATTCTGAATTTTCTATAAAAAGAAATATAATAATTAATATTTTATTGGTAAATTAAAAAAAAAATTATGAAATTATTTTTTTATTTTATCTTACTGTATTTTGAAATTTCCAATGTTTGATGAAACTGTAAATTTTCAATTAATATAGGTTTTTGAATTTTAGATGGTTCTGTAATTTTTTTAAATATCTCCATTATGGGCATCTGAAATTTAGTTTAGATAAAAAATTTGAACAATAGAAATAGTCTTATTTTTTTTTTTCAATTACATTAAAAAAAAATATCAACTTACTAATAGTGACACTGAAGGTATGACTTGTCTACCAAATATTTTGTAACCCAAGAATTTTTCTAAACGTTCCTCTGATAACTTATAATATTCCCAGCCAGGATTTTTTGAATACTAAAATTAATATTTTATATTAATAAATAGGATTCAACATTAATTAAAATAGTAAAGAAAGCTAAGTTATGCTTAGTGACTCCCATAGGTTGCTCATTTATACAGTTCTGTTTTTATTGGTGCATCAGATGGATTAACATTTAATTTCATGCTATGAACTTCTTCAGAAATTGGAAATAAGTTTTTGTTGAAGAGAGAAACGCTAAGAAATTATATTATAATATTTTATTCTATCTTAACCAATCTCCAATAATGGTGCAATATCTTATACAATGGTGGATAAATCAACATTTTTAAATTATTCATTTTTTTTTTACTCTAAACCTGTTCTCTAGATTTAGGGTCCTTAAACCTCACATGGGAATCCCTACACAGATCTCAATGCCAAAAGATGTATTTTTTTCTCACCAAAGACAGGTGAGAAAAAAATACACTCATTGATGTTGAAATTCAGGATTCGTTTCCTGAACAAACCCCCAACCCCTGGGCTTCACTTCCCCAAACAAACAACAAACACCTACTGTCTCCATAGAGCCAAGGGATATCTTCACCTCTTACACATGGTGCGGAAGAATGAAACAACAACATCGGAGCTGAAGGCCGCTGCTCTCGAAACTATACATACTCGTTTGTAGCCCTGGAACACCACCCTGGAAGCACGTTTATACTGATGGCTCTGCCTTAGATGCACGTGGAAATGCTGGCGCAGGTGTTTGTACTTCTGACGCCGAACCGGTGGGACGTTTTTGTTCTAATTTTGACGGAGAAGTAAAAGCTGTTCTATTAGCACTAAAAGCGCTCCAAAATGAGGCACTAAAGAAAGCAGTTTTGTTCGTTGACTCACAAGCAGCCATTCAGGCTTTAACCAGCCTTGTGAGTAGTGAGACGTACGATGTTTTAGAAGCACAAATGCTTACAGGAGAACTTTTGTCCTTGGGTTGGGATATATGCCTGCAGTGGATACCCAGCCATTTGGTATCCAGGGTAATGAAGAAGCAGACCGTCTTGCAAAAACTGGATCGCTAAAAGATCAACCGCAAGCTCCCCTGGATTACGCGACAACGAAAAGACTTCATAAATTTAACTCCGAGTTTTGAAAGGCAGGCAGAAGGAAAAAGGTGGAGGGTTCTGCTTGAACAGGGAGCACGAATTCCCCATAACCTCCCCAGAAACGAATTAGTTGCCTGTTTCAAACTAGCCACTGGACACGATTACCTGCAGGCTTATCTTGCCCCAATTGGAGTCGTGAACAGCCCTACCTGTGTATTGTGTGGTGTTGGGAACATGACTGGCTCTCACCTAGATGAGTGCCAAGCTCTTTTAGACATTCAACAACTGCCAATTAGGCAGACTGATAACTATAAGTATCGATCTATTTTATATTGGACTGCTCGAAGTCGAATGGCTGAACGCCAATCATGACTTGGCATTAAAAAAAAAAAAAAAAGGATTCGTTTCCCTTTATGACTTAAACAGTGTTTGCAAAACACTTGAGTGTCCGGATTGAGGCCGCGTCGGTGGTTTGCAAAAAACCAACGTTTCGTCCATGTTGCAATGAGCCTCTTCAGGGTCATTACATCTTGAAAGCCAATAAGGCAATGAACCATTGTAGAGAGGGGGCTCCTTTCTCCGCCAGCTTGACCCCATGCACCTTCTCTACCATGGTACATTGCCTTATTGGCTTTCAAGATGTAACGATCCTGAAGAGCCCGATTCCAACAAGGGCGAAAAGTCAGTTTTTACGTCGGTGGGAACCGCGGCGTGCTTACCCACATGCCCCTAATAAAAATCGCTGTCCGGCAAACATAAGCTTTCATGGGCTGTTGCACCAAAGGTATTTTTTTTTTTTTTTTACTGTTAAAAATGTGGTAGGTACTGGAAGGATATGTAATTTTTGTTGACATTATAAAAACACTAATAACATTTGTACTCATAAATTATAATTGCCTAAGTAGAATAGAGAAAATATTAGAGAAAAGTGTAGAGAAGTTTACAAGGAGAGTAGAGAAAAGATTAACCGAGCAACGAGCGTTAATTTAACATTGGTGAGCAGTGATCTTTAAATGGTTTAGCATTCTTAAAACTCTTGATTGTTCTAGCGATCGTTTAGATGTTGCCAGCTAGCTAGCTAGCTGGCTAAGAACTTCTCTTGCTTGTATAATGTTTCTTGATGAATTCATCGAGAACTAAAGGTTCATCAGAACTTGACTGCTCCAAATCAATACTAGTTAAAGACTGATTATACACTTGTTGTTTTGTTTCAAAAACTGATTCAAGCTCTTATTAATTATTTGCTTCTTTATTAAATACTAAATCAAGCTCCGAATTTAACGCTTTGCTTAAATGTTAGCAGTTGGGATGGGCTTTGTAAGTTGGACGTAACAGATTCAGTTAGGTACACAATATATTGCTTCCATGGCGTGGGTGGGTGACTTTCACTTGCTGCAATTATAATTGGAAAATTGAACAATATAAATTTTCTTCAATTATGCATTTTTTTTTCAAATTGGCCTTTGATTGCATGTAAGTTAGGTTAGGTTAGGTGGAAATTATATTTGTTGGGGGGGGGGGCTAGGACAACGTGTGACGACACATAATAGCAGCCATCTATGCACGCTCAGATGACATATAACATAGGTTAAAATTAAATTTAACTCATGGATTTCCCAGAATCGCTCAAAATATCAAGATATAATTAGAAATAGTAAATATTTTTTTTTAGTTCTTAAAAAAAGTTAAAAGTTATAGAGACTTACACTTGCTTTTTTCTTGAATGACTCTGTGCCATCCCATGATAACATTGGAGCTATATAAGGTATATTACCGCTGACTGGAAACTCAACTTTTGGATATAAATTGTCTATGTTTATAGATATCCCTTCCAAATATAACCTTAAATTATAAGAAAGAAAAAAAATAATTTTTTTTTTAGTGTTGCTAAAATTAGAAAAGGAAGTATAATATGGATAATATTGTTTTATTGATATTTACAATTGCTAGAACAAATATACAAGAAGTAATTGTCATGTGAATTGATTACTACGCTGTTTTTCTACAAACCGCTAAATACAATGGCCTAGTTTCGTTTGTAGAGTTTTTAGTTGTTAAAGACAAAGATGATAATAAATTGAAAGGATGAGCGGAAATGAGAGAATTGAATGATCGTATCTGTAGCGAGCCTGAATTTAACTGGTACAACAGTACATTTTTAAAACAGTTTATAATTACAAGCAATAACTTTCCTGCTACACAGGCACATAGAAAATGAAGATAAATCTGTTTTTGTAGGTAGAAAAAGGGGGTCTTGGAAAAATCACACACAACCGGAGATGTCTGAAGAAAACAAGGGCGGACCGTACGAAGGAGGTTATATTGCGACGAATGGCCCCTGACTGATGGCCTGTCTATTGTACTCCATTATATCGATAGCATTATATCGAATTCCACTTCGCATCAGTTTTTACACCACCTTGCGGTAAGTTGCTTGGCGCGTCTTGCTTTTTCCTTGGTGAGCGATCATGGGGATAAATGAGTTTCTATTTGATAATTAGACTTATTGAATAACTCAAATAAATTATTCTAAACTTTCTATTTTTTTTTTTCAGAAATTATAAATATTTTCTAAATTTAAATTTAATTCATTGTTGAATGAATTAAATTAACTATTAATTAACTCATTTTTTCCTAGTCCCACCATAACACCTTTAGCTGAAACATAACTATTAATAGTACAATTTTCATCAAACAACTTGTAGATTAATGTAGGAGACCTGAAAGATCTATTGCGCCTCCCGAAGCCTTCTCAGTGCACTGCCGGTCTTCAAGCAGTGTTATCTAGCTACAGACAACACTGCTTATCACCGAACAGGAGTTGTAGAGGCTCCTAGGAAGAGAAAATCTAAGGGCAGCATGGATTCGAACCCGGGATCTTCGCGTTGCTAGTCCAGCGCACTACCACTGAGCTAATCCCTTCCCTCTCCTTTGACTTACGCCAATTAGGGACGAAGACCCTAGTTTGTCCTTGTCTGTAAAGTGTAGAGTGTATATATTTACGTGTATTGTGCACTGTTCTGACGAACTGAGCTATGGTAACCCGTGGAGTCGCTGCTCCCTAAGTAACTGCATTCAACAGTCACACCCCTTCCGGGTTATCAAACAACTTAGAATTTAAATTTTATGATTTTTTCCAAACAATAACTAAAATATATATGCATATAAAATAACAAATAATATCTAAAAAAAAAAAACAACTCTACAATTTTAAATGTTTAAACAACAACAGAAACAACAAACAAATACAAGATTTAAAAGTTTCATCATCTTTTAATCGGATAAAACGAGAAAAATGTATAAGAAAATAGCATACCGAATAGGATAATATACCGAAGTGCAACTAATCGAAAGAGTAAACGTATCATTTGTGATACAGGGCGTGGGAAGTTGGGAGGGATGTGTAGAGTAGTGTCAGCCATGTTTGTCCACTCTGATTCAGTTTATCCATTTTATATATCCTGAAGATGAAAAACATAATTATCGAAAATCATTATCTAACCCTTAATTAAAAGTTTGAACGAATCTTGTTAGTAATGAAGTGGAAACTATTTAGATGAGAGATTCGTGGGGAATATTTAGATAATCAACAACTCCAACTCTACAACATAGCAGTGTATCATAGTATCAACAGCAACACAGTAAATAGTAGTTAATGGGTACCTGGGAACCTGGATGTTTTACCAGATAAAAGTTTCTATATAAATGAAAATAATAAATTGATAGTGAATGAAGAAGGAAAATAATAAGTACAAGTTCCAGTGAGAAAAACATGGCTGCAGGGTAGAAGAAAGACATTGCAATCCAACTTTTGAGAAGGTCAATATTTGATACTTGGAGGTTATATTAGGTTACAAAAAGGACTGCAAAGAGGATGAGTATTCTGCGTTTACTGAAACGATATCCAGTTTCTGGCGAGTAATGGAGCAATCTGAAATTTCCTCCCAAATACTTAAGCAATACACTTTAAAAAGTATTAATCGTGCGAACTTCTACAATTGGATAGATTAATTTGTAAATAACCGAAGAATGTCCCTGGGTTTCTATTTGCGGTACGCCCAATCGAGCTCTCAATTCTGTTATGTGAATTTCGTAATCGATGTTCGTATTTATGAAGGCAAAAAAAAGGAAAAGGGTTTACTCAAGGAAGGAGTATTTCTATTCCAGACAGAGCTCGCCTACATTCTACGCAATCAATACTTGAAAGAAAGGGCTGAGATGATGCGCAGATCTTGCATCATCAGATGCTGGCTCGTCAAAGATACGTCATTAAGTAACATCAAGTTTCACAACATATGAGGGTCATTCAATCATTCATTCAACATTGAGGGTCATGAACGAGACAAATCGCTCAAAAACGATTTATTTAATCAGTGCAAAACTTTGGCTACTTTTCAACATAGTCCCCAGCAACATTTATATATTGTCCCATCGTTCTTCTAATTTGTGTAGTATGCCTCTGGCATTATATTCATTGGGTTGATCTCGAAACCACTTTTGCACCTGATTTTTAACTTCTTCATTGGATTGAAAATGTTTCCCACGTCTCTTTAATGGGTCCAAACAAATGAAGTCCGATGGGGCGAGGTAGGGGCTGTAGGGGGATGTGGAAGGATCTCCCACCCCACTTTGTGAAGTGTTTCTTGAGTTAACTGTGCTGTGTGTGGGCGCGCGTTGTCATGAAGCAAAATCTACATTTTCTTGTACTACAGCTTATTCTGAATAATGTTATGCACAGTTCCAACATTCGCGTGTACTTCTTCAGCTATCAGTTCAACGGTAATACGCCTGTTGTCCTGAATTAATGCATTAATACGAGATTCGAGGGAAGAAGTTGCAGCTTCAACCGGTCATCCACATCGTTGCTCGTCACAGACATTTACTACCCATTTGTAAACGTTCGACAATTATTCCCGCATAATTTCAACATTCTTTCGTGGATTTCACTACTTTCGATACCTTCTGCAACTAAAAATCTAATCACTGAGCGTTGTTCTTCCAAGGTGCAATGCTCGAGCGGACTCGCCATTGTTAACAGAATACATTAGAGGTTATGCTTACGAAATAATCTCGAATAGCTGATGAGAAACTAAGTACAAGGATGCCAACTTGACATACTGAAACTATTGTATTGATTAAACAAACCGTTTCTGAGCTACAGCGATTTATCTCGTTACTTATTGCCGTCGTAGAATAAGTGAAACAAATGTACAATATAATACTGGCTCACACTTCAAAACAAGAATTTTTTCTACTAGTTGAGTGATACAGTAGAATAATAGGAGAAATGTATAAAAGGGGTGAACAAGAAGATAATTTTAAGATACATTTAATACTATATCAAAAACTATAATTTTCTATCTCTTTACTTATTGAATAACTTTCTAATAAAAATAATAATAATAATATTATGTAAAAGAACATACTTACTTGCCAATAGCCTTGAATAAATGTGTAATTGTGTCTTTCTCAAATTTATTAACTAAAGCTATATTAGTACAATTGGAAAGTGATTTTTTGACTATTGATTGAAGTAGACCATGCGGAGCTATTTCAATAACTATAGCTCTGTCTGGTATATGGGCCGTCGCTTCTTCAAACAGTACTGAATTTAATAGATTATTCGTGTGATATTCTGGTGAACTGAACTTTGCTAAATCACTATCCCAAGCAGATTTAGATATAGAAGAACTTAGCCAACGTTTTGATCGTTCTTTTGGTTTTTGTATCACCTGTAAATTTATTAAATAATACAAAAAAAGAATTTTATATAGATGAATGTATTTTCATTTTATTGCAATACTCATTACTAGCCTCTTGTAAATATTTAAGTAGAGCGGGTGCAGCAGGTTTTATATATCTGCTATGGTAGGCAATATTAGATACGTTAACAAGTTTAGCAAATATTCCTTTCTTTTTTAGACTAGCCACATATTGTTCCATATCTTCAGCTGGTCCGGACAATGTACAACTAGTGTTAGAATTATGACAGGCTACTTCAATGGTAGGTGGCAGCTGATCCTTTATCTGATTATAGCCCAATCCTGAAAAATCAGATTTGATTTTAATCAAATCATTGATTGTGTTGGTAAACCTGAATTTCCATAGGTCGTGCCGATAGGCCGGTGCCTATTTCGTAATCCGGCATTGCAGAAACCCATTGTGAATATTACACATCCAGTTAAATGATTTTTATCCAATTTTCTAATCTATCTAGGCAATTAAAAGTATCTTAATGTTAAGTGGTGGAAGGTACATTATACTGAAATAGCCCTTCAAATGCACTTCCCCAAGAACCCTCAAAATTAAATTTTTCTGTGAAATGTTAAAATAAAAATTATAAGCCTTTATATCTGTAACTTGGACGCGAAGTTAAAAAAAAAACGTTATAGAGATTTTAGGAAAATCTCAAAAACACGCATACCAAATAATCACTCAATTTTGGTGGGGGCACTCAGAAAACCTCAAATTATGTATTTCCGGTGAAAATTCATTTCAAATATTTGACATGATTGCAAAACTTAGGATATTATAGATTTAATGTGGTATGGATTGAAGGAAGTTCCAAGTTACTTACCAACAGCTGCCATCATTCCTTTCACAAGTAAGGCTTCCACAGAAGCTTTTCCTCTAGAATACGCAGAGAGTATCATTTCTTTTGCCGTAAAACATCCATCGGCATAGGCACATCCCAATTCTCCAACAGAATGGCCAATTATTCCATCAGGCTCTATGCCTAATTCTCGGAGCACATCTACTAAACCAATCTGTTAATTAAAAAAAAAACAAAAAAAAAAAACACAATTAATCGTTGTTTCAACTGAAACAATTCTAATTTGCTTTTTGGTCAGTTATGAACATAAATTGCTAATTAAAGTAGAGCGGGATACGTTCGTTTTAGTCTTTAGACTTGACCTCGATCGAACTGCAAAAAGGTGGCCTTAAAAATAATCATAATAATAACATCAATGATACCTGTATGGCTGCTATGCCAATGAATGAATGTAGAATGGTATCATAAATATGTGGATCAGTAGAATGTATGATTGCCAACAAATTAATTCCTTTTGGTAAAAGAATTTCATGGCAATAGTTTATAGCTCTTGCAAACGTTGGTAATCGCATTAGATCAGCGCCCATCCCTGGCCATTGTGAGCCCATTCCAGAGAATATAAACCAAATAGGTCTTTTTTCAGCTGCATCATATGGCTGAAAACATTTTTGTAAGTTTTATGATGAATAAAACATTCCAAACTTTGATAATTAAGTGAGAAATTATGAGTAAAATATTTACTTTAGTTTCATGAAATCGATATTCGCCTGCATTGAGTATTGAATAACCTCTAAATAAATGTCCTTTTATGTGAGATTTAAAGACATTATGGGTTAATGCAAGGAAATTTTCATTAAAAGGCATAGCTTCTACCTAGAATATAGATGATAATAATTATTTACTTAATGTGTAAATGTTAAATGTGTAAATGAAAAAGTGGCATAAAATGAAACCTTTTGAATAACTAAATCCAGTTGAAGTTCTTCTCTTCCTGAAATTACAAACAACCAAGGAATATTATTTAAAGATAACGGCCTCAAATTATCACTTATTTTTGGTCTTTTAATGATAGCGTGGCTGTAAGAACCAGATAGTCCTATACTGCTTACTCCAACTATATTTCCATCGAGAGAAGTTGGTTCACTGATCACCTGCATTAACAAAAGTATATATTTAATCAAACGATGATTTTTTTAATTTTTTTTTTTTACTTCAGTGTTTCTGACTACAAATAATCAAGAATTTAATGTCCTATTTTATCTATAAAGTTTTCATATTAATAAAGGTCTCAAAAAAGAAAAGGATAAAACTTAATTCATTCAATAATATTATTATTTCTAATAAACAATCGAATTGTTTTATAATATATGTATAATAAATGTCAAGTTTTCAATTGTTTCAGTATTACTTCAACTCAAGGGAGTAAACTGTAGTGTCTACAACACGATGAGCCTGATGAATAGTGCAGAGATAGTTTTGAATTTCAAAATGATGTTGAGGAATAGTGGCGTTGATAATAGGATAATTTGTGGGCGGATTGGATCTTTTCCAAGGCTTGGCGGAAGGCTGAAAGGTCGGTAAAAGGTCATAGCTGAATTCAAACAAATTAAGAAAATTTTCAGAAAGCGAGGGAAGTTAGGACTTGGAACAGAGTTAAGAGTGGTAATGAAGATTGTGGCTTTTTTCGGAAGTTGGAGAAGGATTTGGCGGTGATCAGGTCATAGCGAACTCCACTATTACTCTATAATTATTAGAAAAATGTTTGATTGAGGAGTGTGATCGAGGTATGGCTGAAGATAACTTCAGTATGTTGTGTAGGTCATTTATTTATGATACTCACTTCCATCTGGCCAGATAATAATGCTGGAACATCAGGATTTAGAGAAGTGTAATGCAAGTTTGGAGCAATATATCCAGATTTGAAAGCAATCAAAACTTTAACGATAGACATCAGGCTTGATGCAGCTTCAGTATGGCCAACATTACTTTTAACACTGCCAACAGCCAATGGGGTTTTTCTGTTTGCACACAACACTTCTGATATACAGTTTAATTCTAAGGCGTCCATTTTCTAGGAAAAAATAAATAAATTCAAGATATTTTAAAAATGAGAGAACTATTTTAAAATAGTAATATTTGGATAATGTGAAAGTATAAATATCAAGTAATTAAAGAATCATTTGAGAGTTCAGTAAAACAAGTCTGAAAGAAAATAAATAATAGAAACTATTAGGGGCTAACATTTGATATAATCTTGTTAGTAGAAGTCTTTGACAAAACTCAAGCGTTTGTTTATTCAATAAAATCAATCTAACAACAAGCGAAAAGGAGGTGACTTAATAATAACTTTAAATAGAAAAGAATAAAAAAAGAAAAGAAAGTGAAATAGGCATGTTTTAGTAATTTTAGAAATTATTAGAGAAAATAGATCAAAAAGAAATTTTTCGTTTTCATTTTACCAGCGGTAGTATGACACATATATTTCAATTAATGTAATAATGATGACTTATTGAATATGTGATTGGACACCCGCAATATTGGATAAACATCTACGAATTTTTTTCCGTCATAACATGCTTCTTTTGTTGTTTTGACTGGTTTCTCGGATATATTAGAAAGACGTCAAAGATCAATTTGGACAAGATGTTTAAATCGCTACTGTGTGAACTGGAGATTCCTAATAGTGGCCATCGTCAACGTTTACTCTGACGTTGGATGAGTATCCGCAACCAGTCAGAATTAACAAAATGAAGCAGCATGCTGTGACAGATTAAATCGTAAATGTTAATTTAATTTGTAATATATTATTATTAAAAAATTACAATAGTAATAATGTTACTTATTTTGGAATGAAGTTTTAAATATTCAATTTAGATTCGACAGAATAATATGACATTTTAATTAGTATTGTGTTATAGACGGAGATTTGAATATGGTGCGCAGGATTTTTAAGTGGGTTGAAGGGTTCGAGTACTTGGCTATCCAGTAAAGTAAAATAGGGTTATCAAATAAGTAGTATAATTGTCTTTTTTTTTGTTTAATATAATTGATTGGTCATAGATTGGCATTTGAAGTTTCATTTTTTTACTGACTGTTATCAACCTTATTATAGCCTTGTTTTGTTCAGGAAAATAAATTCTTTTTTTTTTTCATCTTTTGGTAGGGGCACATGTACTACTGCTCAGAAGGAATCCAACATCTCTATAAATAAAGAATTTCTTCTTTTTCAATTTTTATTACTTCTCTTATATACTCGTAATAATTATTTATCTAAGCAAAGACTTGAGTGTCTTCGAAACAAAAATATTTCCTGAAAAACCTACTGTATGGACAAAGTTGCAACCGGAAGAATTTGCATACAAAGCGCAAATAATCGCTGTATTGATAGATTATATTTATTCTCACTATTCCCTGACAATCTCTGTTCAAAAACCTCTGCTTTTTCTTTGTAATCGTAAGTCAATATATGAAATTTCCATCAGTGTTTCTAAATTAAAAGCAAAATGGAAAACTTTTCTAATTGATTTATCTAAATTACCTACTTTAATTCCACAGCCTTCCGCTTCTATGTAGCTCACTTGGGATGAATCAATCTGTGCTTCTTTATAGGCTCGCAATAATAGATCTTTATATAGATCTGGACTAAAATCTAGATATGAAGTGGTACGTTCACCATAGTTATTTGTAAGAATGTTTACAATACTTCCATAGGAACGTTTTGCATCCTCTGCTCTTTGCAAGAAAAACACAACACAAGCTTCTGAACGGGTATATCCATCCGCTGTAAACAAATATTATTGATAATTTACTCCTTTTTTTTCGTATATTTTAATTGTTTTGTGGGAAATTGAAATTAACGAAGCTATAATTTATATTATTATTTTGTAATAATTGCAGCGAATGCACACCTAAGTGAATAAACGTCCAGAAAACTTGAAGATTTGTAACTATAGTACAAATCTGGACTGATACACTCGTATGATTTTTCTCTCACTGCCATTCTCATAGTTCTAATCGAAAAGGTTTCTTAGAAATCCTTTTATTATCGTTAAAATATAAGAAAATTCTGATTATATTACCATCAGCACTGAAAGATTTTGTTTGTCCATCCTCATTTAATCTGCCCATTGTTTTAAAGTGAAAAGAAATTTCCGGTCCAAATATTATATTAGCAGCTCCGACCAAAGCCGCAGAAGCTTGACCAGAAGATATTAACTGATAGCCTTCCTGCAGAGCTTGCATTCCACCAGTCCAAGAAGCGTTGATTACTAAGCTAGGTCCTTGAATGTTCAGAATGGTATTATATGTATTTTTTACATATCTTTGTAAAATATGTTTGTCAGACAATGGGATAACAAAATAGTTACCTTTAAGATGTAGAAAATAGGATATTCGATTTGCTTGCATATTTCTACTTTGAGCTACCATGTAAGAACCTCCATTATTACTATTTAAAACTTCATATTCCGTTTCACTAATGCTGGAAGACATTATGACAGCCGTGTTAGTACCGTTTAATGTAGTAGGGCTGATACCTAGAGATTAAAATGTAATTAATATTATATTATAAGTTGCTATTAATTGTAAATATTTATTCATTTTGCTATTAGATTAATTTCAGATATGTGTCATCGTCCTAAACGCTTGAAAATTGAACAGAATCAAAAATCACTTCATTGCTTACAAAAGTATTCCATCTTTTCAAGGAAGATAAAGTGAAGAATTATAAAAACAGAAGCTAGTCCCATTCAAACATAATGGCGCAACAGGAATCCCAAATTTCTGAGACATTCTGTAGATGGTGCATAAGTATCAAATAAAAAATATATCCTCCGTGAAGAATCAGATTAACTGCCCTTTTGAATGGAATAGATCAACTATACTGACACTTTTGTAAGGGTCTTTTTGTGGTTTTATCTCGTCAAATGTTTTCCTTATCCAATACTCCTTGCCTGAGATGGCACATTTTATTAATCTAAAACTAGTGATGCCTTCAATCACAACAAAGCTCAACACTTATCTTTGGTTTAATTAGAACTTGTTTCTGATTTTCTGATGCCTGTAAGGTGGGCTTGGTTCTCGGCGCACCCCTATTTAATTTCTATGTCGCCCCATATTATATTTTTCAATTTATTTTCTTTCAAAATTTCTTCAACAACTTTCTTGTTCGAAGTAAATGCTAAAATTAAATCTGTTATAAAGTTTTTCACAGGGGTAAACGCTGTTTTAAAATTTGAGGTTATTAGTCCCTTGCTTAGAAGTTATCTGGATATCTGGACCAGAAAGAGAGATATATCCTTAAATATTTTCAAAAGGTTTAAAGTTATAGAATAGTATATTATAGTTACTGATACTGAGTAAGCGCTTGGTAATTTTCCTACCATTTTCACTATGCAAATATTTTCTCTGTAGATCTTCTTGAGGTCTGCTATTTAATCCGCTCAACTGAATTTTTCGCTCTTTCAATATCAATAAATAAAGCCGATATAGTAATGGAATTTTTGTAGTAGATGTATTTAGAGGTTGGACTGAAGATAAATATTTAGGTTGAGTTAAGTTACACTTACTGAATACAGTTTGCATTAAGTGCATATAATAAACACTGCAAGGACTGGAAACTATATTTTAGAATGAACGAATGGTAGCGTGAGAGGAGAGTGACAGACTGACTGGCAATATGACGGTATGAGAAGTTGACGGTTGACGGTGCTCAAAGAGAGAGAGAGAGAGAGAGTGAGGCACCCTTTCTTTTTATCCATGTCGGCTGGCTTAGTCCCTTACTCTCTATAACTTCTCCTTCCAGCGCCCAGTTGCACTCCTGAGTTTGCCCACCTGTAAGAGCTTAAGGTAAGGGAAAGAAAAAGATTTGTAGAGGTAAAAATTTAGTCTTAAACTATCTTAAAGCGCAGTAAATCTGATTCGTGACTGTCTACATATTTTTATTTGATTCTTTATCCGGCACTCTCTAGTGCGCCACGGAAGTTTGGGATTCTTCTTGTGCCAGTGCCTTTTTTGGGGATCAGCTTTTATTTTCAAATCTTCATTTCACCATTCTCGGAACACTCGGAATGCTGTTGTGCAAGTGGAAGTTTGTACAATTTCGAAGTGTTCAAATGGATATGGTGGATTTACCCTTTATCAAATAAAGCCTTTTATGAAGAAACATTTTTTGGCGAGTAAATTTATTAGTAAATATTTTCCCTAAATAATAAGACCAAAATAATAAGATAAAATTAAGCAAAAAAATTAAGAAAAACGCTGACAAGATCTGGCGTTGGTCTGTGGCACCTCCATCGCCCACCCGTCGGGGTGCAATCAGCCTCTGGCTCTCCAGGTTGGGGATTCCCTCCCCTAACCCATCCTGATCCTTTCCCCTTGCAGGGTTGCCTGTAAGTATCCTGGGTTACTGAAACCCCTGTACTTGAGGATATGGACAGGAATCAGTAGATGGACTCTCCATCCTCTGATAGAATCCATCGGGCCTGCGATCAGTCATGCTAGCTCGTTAGACTTGAAATACTGAACTACGGGCGCAAGCTACTTTCCGAGCCAATTGCTTGCAATTGAGGTAGGATTCGTAGTGGTCGTGGTGTAGTCAATAACTCCAAAGACTGCGGTCATGAGTTGAGCGGGAAGAGACTCGCATTTGCTGCTCGAGCTGGAAGCGCATTTGCTGGATATGCGCGGTTTACAGAGCCTGCTAGAGTGTGCCTTCTCTAGCTTCTGGGAGTGAACTGTGACCATTATGTGATCACTTTGCGCGCTGGTTGAGGTATCTCAACCTGCCCTTAAATGGGTCAAGCGGGGGAGTGCTTATACCCGTACACAATGCACCCGGAAGTTCATCAACACCGTGGTCTAGACAAACATGCAAGCATGAAATTTGTAGTGCTGGGGCTAAAGTTGTCTCTTCGCTATCAAATTATCAAAAAGACATTTTCATTTACACCGGGGCTTCTGCCATGGTCAGGTATTGCAGTAACCGCCTTTCCATGGTGCTGACATCCCTCTCTTGTTAAACGATCCCGTTGCTTGCAACGGGGGACCGGTATATCCCACGAAGGTAGGAACGGTCTTAAAAAATCCCTCAGTACCGAAAGGGAACAGGATAAACAGGGAAAACTGACAAGGTCTATTGCTAAATTTGATGAATTTGGATATCCGAAGTACAATTAATAATTTGAATCTTACGGGTATAAATAAATAAATAAATAAAAATTCATCATAATTGTGAATATTTTATCAATAAAAATTTTAAAATTTTTAAATTTTTAAATCAATAAAAATTTTAATCAATGTTTATACATTGCGAATTTAAAAAAAAAAAAAATTATTGCAAATACCTGCATCACAGATGGCTTCAAATGAATATTTTACACTTTGTGTTGTTAAAGGATCCATGATTTCATAAAGTGAATTTGGTATTCCAAAATGTTTGTTATCAAAAGTTAAATTGTTTTTAAATTTGCCAACATAATTTGGTACATTTAATGCGTCTAAAAAAACAATCACAGAAATTAAACTTACTTCCATTAATTTAAATAGAACTCTCTTATATCCATACAAATATATAATATAGACGCATTTTCTATTTTAACAAAAAACTGAAGGCTTGAATGGTCTGTATATATATGAATGTGTGAATAAAAATATTTCAAAAATGAGAAATCTCGGGAAACTCAAACTCGATATTCGATTTAAATAACACAATCGCATCTGGCAGAAGTTCTAAGGTCAAAAACCATGGCAACTTTATTGAATACTTAATAATAAGTTTTTTTACGACTTTCTCCAAAGCCGCCCGACTGTTTTTAAACTTTGTATAACTAGATACACCAATCCCTGCAACTTTTATTTGAAAGCCTTTACTAGGAAAATGGATTTTTTGGAGAAGTTTGGGGGCTCTACATCGTTATGTTTTCCTTCAAAGTATCACTTCAATCCAATTATGGTTTTTACCATTTATAGCACGGCAACTTAGTTTTGGAACTAAGGGCGGAGTCAAATGAAGTCACAGCTACAAGAAAGCTTTAATATTTATTGGCCAAAACTTAACAGCCAGTTTGGGTGCCAGAAATAAGTTGCCAAGCTATATATTATAATAATAACAACATACACATATCGAGTACTTTACCCTTTTGTGAATGCGTTATATAAATGAATCATTAGTATGAATGTATTTATTTGCAAAAATACATTTATCAACTTGAATGATTTTTATTGGTCTGAATGTATTTATTATAGGTGAGAATGTATTTATTAGCGTGAATGTATTTTATTGGTCTCAATGTATTTATTAGCGTGAATATGTTTTTTAAGTCTGAATGTTAGCGTGATTGCTTAGCATAGGTTTCCATTTATCAAGGGGCTTGAAATAGAACCCCCATTTATAGAAGTATTTCAACCCCATTAGCTCTAAGTCAAATTTAGTCTAGATCATTTAGGATGTGCAGGAACATTAGTTAAAAGTACTGCACATGCACTAGTGGTTAAGTAAATAGCCTCCTTCGTTATAAATAAATAAATAAATAAAATAATAATTTTATTGTCAGATATTTACATATTTACAATGTTAAGTGTACCAGATTTTCATCTTTACCACTTCACCAAATTCTCTATCGCATAATTAATGATTCACATTGTGGTGCTGGGAAAAATGACAATAAAAAAACCCAGCTCTATAGTAGTCTCTTTATTGATGTGGTGGGCATATTATATTTTTAATTCTCTTATGTTTAATGTGACAATTTGTATTGTAACATCCTATGTTCTTGATTATATTATTTTCGCTATAAGCTGTACTAAGAAAGAAATTTGTACATATTTCCTTTAAAAATTCTATTATAAATTCTATTTTTGTTTTTTCGTGCAAGAGTTTAATTGGGGTATATCTGGGAGCATCAATAGCAAATCTTAAAAACTTATTTTGCACCCTTTGCAATTTCTTCAGGTTGGTCTCACTTTGAACTATTGCGTTTATGTGTGGAGTAAATGTTAGTGACTTGTCTAGTGTGACCCCCAAGTACTTGACGATGGGGGCCCATTCTATTGGTCTGTTAGCTATAGTTATCTGGTTCCGTAAAGTCGGTCGTCTTTTTGTGAAAAATATTGCTTGGGTTTTTTCTGTATTTATTTTAATTTTCCATTTATGGAAGTATTTTAGTAGCTTAAGAAGATTCTGTGTCAGTCTGTTAGTGATTGTGTCCGTTCGCCAAGACGACACATACAAGGCTGTGTCGTCTGCGAAGAGGGACAACAAAACATTGTCTTTAACTGGTATGTCGTTTAGGAAAATATTGAAAAGTACCGGCCCAAGGACAGAACCCTGGGGAACTCCTGACACTAGACCCCTTCTATCAGAGAGAATATCACCTACTTGGACCTGGAAGGTTCTTTCAGCCAGGTAACACTGTACCAGACTCACAACATAAGCCGGAAAACCGTAAATTTGTTATATTTGTAGTATTATATACCTAGTATTAATGATATTAACCTGTAAATAATACTCTTAATATTTACAAGCATTTATGTTAAACATCAGGATTTTACTTTAGTCTGAATCGTTCCTGGTTATTATTAAAATAAAGGATGACACAAACAATAATCCACACTCCTCCTCGTCGACTAGTGCTATGATATAAGAGTGTGGGTAGATTCTCGAAAGCCTCCACCCAGCCTTGCCAAAGACGTTAAGCATGTGCCATCCCGGCTCTAGTGCCTTTTTTTTATGGAGGGAGGAAAATGCCTCCGCACGAGTGTAGGACACGCACCCACTAAAAATTCCCTCCTCCCTCGCAGGCATCCGCCCACTCCGGAACTGCTAAGGTATTACTTCGGGGTGGTGCCTCCTAATACGCCCTAACAGGCCCACTCCAGAATAGCTGGACCCCGTCCTCAGGGGGGTCGAGGTGCCGGTTCATCTCAATAGTCTTCATCCGAAGGACCGTCCGGACAAAGATAGCAACGCTGTCCCACCGGTCTCTTCGGATGAGCATCATCCTCACCACCGTTTCCGGGGTAACCCTTCCGATTTCAACCTCCAGCCTTTGTCTTTCTCTCGCCCATATCCCGCACCTGAAAAAGGTGTGGCAGGCATTGTCCCTAGCGGCATCCCCGTCTATGCTACGCCGAGTCTCCCACCTTCCCCATCCTATATAGGTAAACCGGCAAAGCAACCGTGTCCCTTGAGAAATTAGGTGAGTGAGGAAGTAGTCGACCTCACGGTGCTTTCTACTCACCCATTTCGCCAAGCTTAGGATGAGCCTTGCCGCCCACCTACCACGATGCTCCTCCTCCCAACGCTCCTGCCACCTCATCATCATCATGGTCCTCCTGGCTACCAATCTGGCCTCCGCCTCTCTAATCTCGGCCTTCAACTCCCGGACCTACCATCTCACCCGTGCCATGAGGTCTATAGGAGCTACCCCCGCAACCACCAAAACCGCAGGCCCCGACGCAGTACACTGGCGATCCTTAGAGCCCCCCTTCTCTGCACCGCGGCCAGCTGCCTCTGGTGTTTTTCTTTCTCAGGGCCCTAACCCAAACCTCGCAGAAAGAAACAAATAGCTATAAGTGCTAATGACCCACCGTAGTCGATGCTCAAAAAAAAAAAAAATAACATACACAAGCGGCATTTTAAAATTCTATAGGTGAAGAAAAATCGAATAAAAAAGAAATTGAATCTTCAAAGATTTTTGGATTTTTGGTTTTATTTTAGAATTTTCTCAAAAACTTAACAATTAAATTTTCTTTAAACTTGGGAATATATTTCATTCATGTCAAATATTTTTAATTTGAGTTTCCATCGCCGAAATATACACATGTTGTGTAATAAGAAAAAGTGGTTTTTATAAACATTGTTATGTGAGTGTGTTTATATGGTTAACATTATCTCAAAAACGGAAATCACAGTAAGTTCAAACTTATGGGATTCGACGATAAGATTCTGGTCAAAATCGATCAATTGGAATATCATTTTACTGAATAGATTCATATTATACATATTATGTAGTTCTGGGATTGTCATTATTTGAAATATTTTTGTCTTTTTTTTAAAGAAAATTCATTTTATTAGATTTCTTAGGTTTTAGGCCTTGGATTACGTAATATCAAAACCAATTAAACATTTAGATTAGTATGTAAATTGAAGTATGAAAAATTCATGTGAGTATTCATTTTTTTCATTTCATTGGTGAACAACTATGAAAGAATATCATTGAACGTATATCAGTAAAAGTATATTAGTGAAAGTAAATTTGGAAAGAGATATTTGCTAAATGAAAATCCTCAACATAATGGAATAGAACGCAACTAGTATGGACAGGCATCAAAAGAACCCCATTCAATACAGGTAATATATAAAACAAAAATAATTAATTTTTCTTAAGAAAAGCATAGCAACAATTATAACATTTCTACAAAAGTCACCACTGAAAAATAGGAAAAAAATTCTGATGTGAAACACTCACACAACTTTCTCTTACTCCAGTTCTCAAAATTATAATTGACAAATTTTATAGTTTGTGTACCAAATGTAATGAAATTCGTTGAAAACAGTGTAAAAAACTGTTCAGCAAAAGCGCACTTCCGGTTTACTTGAATTCGAAATTTTTGCCATCTATTTATTTCTAATTAAGCTTATTTGGATTAAGCTATTTTATCAACAAAATAGCACTTTAGAGAAAAACATAACCCCACCCCTCCACTAAAAGTGTCCTTAAATGAATTTTCCCAGAGAAAATGTTACAAATAAAAGTTGTAGATCATTGTAATGTAGTTCATATAGGAAGTTTTAAGAAAATCGTTTGAGCCATTTTTGAGAAAATCGCAAAAAAGTGAAAAAAATCATTTAGTAAAGTAATAATGTAAACACACTTCCGGTCATTCAATTTTTTTCAAGCTCAGAATTTCAACAACATATTTAATTCTAATTAAAATTATTTAGATGACAGAATGAACTGAAATAACACTTTAAATAAAAACCTAACCCCACCCCTCCCCCAAAACTGCCATTAAATGAATTTTCCCGGAAAAATGTTTCAAATAAAAGTTGTAGCTCTTTGTATGTATAGTTGACATAGTAAGTTTAAAGAAAATCGTCGGAGCCATTTTTGAGAAAATCGCAAAAACGTAAAAAAAAAAAACTTAAAGTGGTATTTCCGGTTTGAGGAATTTGACAGATAACGTACTGTCAGATCCCATGGTGATACCTAAACGAACATCAACACAGCTATGCTGTAGACAACCACACCGGCATACATACGACCCCCCCCACCCCACACACAAACCATTTGCTAAAACCACTTTTTTGGACTCAGGGGACCTCAAAAACGGATATTCCGCTGAAAACTCGATATCGAAAATTTGACACGATTACAATACTTCCTCTTACTAGGGATAACAGAAAGTAAAAATAGTTCAACTGCGGTTGCTTTTCTCCATAGCAGTTAAGTATCGTTAATTACAAAAATACGTACCAGTTTCCCATTTTCCTAAATTGTCACCTATCAAATTTTCCATTTTCATTAAATTCATTTCTAATTCTTCTACATTCTCACATCCAGGAAATGTTCCAGCTATACCAGATATTACAACTTCATATGTTTTAGTACCCATGTCTGTTGTTTTTCTGGCCGCTATTCTCTCTACAGTTAAACAAAATGGTTACCTGAAAATTACAGAAAACTTAGAAAAAAAACTTTTAAATTTCCATTTTAGAATAATTAATACAATTTATAATTTATTAGAAATTATGTAACTATTGAATGAAAGCAATACCCGACATTAATATTAAGGTTTTTATTGTTAATACTCCGGGCAGTGTAGGGATCGTTTAATAGCCTCAGACTCCAAGAAAGATTGCGTAAGATGCTATTAAATTTTATCAGCAAGAATCTTACTATATGTATTTAAATGTATATGTTTTTAAGTTATGTTTCATAGATAATGAAAAATATTATTATTAAAGTACGTGCTTCCGACCCTCCCCCTCCCCAACCATGACACCTTATTTTAGTACTTGGACATTAAGTAGGCCTAAAAAGTAAGCTTCATTTTTATCAGTGTTTCGATCAACGATAAACAAAAACTATTTCTGTAAGGAATTTAAATTAATAATTTTTAATCTTTTGTTGCAATCATAAAATTCCTATAATTATTCTGTAATTTAAGTACTTAAGTTAGTAATATATATATATATATTTTAATTTAAGGCGCGTCAACATCTATGGTCATTTGCGCCCGGAGCCTCTCAGTTCACTGCTGGCCTCCGGATAGTGTTCTCTCGTTAGTTGCAGACAATACTGTCTATCACCGGATAGTGAGCTATAGAGGCTCCTAGTAAGAGAAAATCTAAGGGCAGCAAGCTGGACTCGAACGCGAGTCCTTCACGTTACTAGTCCAGCGCGCTACCCCTCTCTTAGTTAAACATCTAAAAAATGAAATATGTTTAAAAATAAATAAATCAGATAAAATAATAGGCCGCACAAAGAACACAATAGTTCAAAATAATATAAAATATAACATGGGTAAATAGAGAGAGACAAAACATATATGACAACAAACAAAAATGTTAGGAAATAGGTATTTAATGTAAAAAGTATTTCCAAATAAAGTAAACAACTAAAAAAGTAAGTTAAAAAAAAAAAAAAATCTGGTGTGAAACACTCACACAACTTTCTCTTACTTCAATTCTCAAAATTATAATAGACTAATTTTATAGTTATTGTACCAAATTTAATGAAATTCGTCGAAAACTGTCCAGTAAAAGCGCACTTCCAGTTTACTAATTTTCAGGAGATTTTTTTTTGTTGGCCGTTAGTTATAATATGAAAACAAGAATTAATTGGCTTCACGACCGATTCAGGGTAAAAAACAATAAACCAAAAAAAATATAACTTTTTTTTTTAAATTGTTTTTTAATAATAATTAACACGTTCGACGTTTCGACAAACTTTGTTTGTCTTCTTCAGGAACAATACAAACAAAAATAAATAAAGAGTTATAAACATAAAAATTATACATAAACCACAAACAAAAAACAAAATACATTGGTGAATTAAGTAGAAATGTTAATTCTTGTATTGTTCCTGAGAAGACAGAACAAAGTTTGTCGAAACGTCGACGTGTGAATTTATTATGAAAAACAATTTAAAAAAAAAAAGTTATTTTTTTTTGTTTTTGTTTTTACCCTGAATCGGTCGTGAAGCCAATTAATTCTTGTTTTCATGTTTACTAATTTTCTTGAATCTCGGAATTTTGGCTATCTATTTATTTCTAATTAATTTTGTTTGGATGATAGAATTGTATAATCAACTAAGATAATCAAAAACATAACCTCACCACTTCCCTAAACGTCCCTTAAATGAATTTTTCCAGATTATTCCAAATGAACAATAGTCGGAGCCATTTTTGAGAAATTCGCAAAAAAGTAAAAAAAACAAACAAAAAAAACTGGTAAAGTGGTACTTCCGGTTGAGGAATTTGGACAGATATCGTACTGTCGGATCCCATGATGATACCTAAACGGAATAGCAAGTTTCAACTTTCTACGGTTTTTCAATTTTGAGCTACGCTGTTCACATACATATATACATACATACACACACGCAGACCATTTGCTGAAACCACTTTTTTGGACTCAGGGGACCGCAAAACAGATATTTCCGGTGAAAACTCGAAATCGAAAATTTGACACGATTACAATATTTCCTCTTACTAGGAGTAAGAGAAAGTAATACTCTGACGCTATTTTTGATTTGCAGAATCATTCAACACTTCAAATTTGATAACCACAATGAAAGAAAATTGGGTAGTAACTCCAAATTTCACTTGTTTAAATTAGATAGAATATGGAATTTTCTTTGCGTTACTTATTGAGCAAATCATAATTAAAATTTATTTTTTAATGAGCCAAATTAAATTTTCACATAACTCTTATTCCAACCTTTATTATGTAATAGGACCATTTAACTACTACCTTATTAAACTTATCTCGATTGATTATAATCAAACGGAAAAAGAGCATGGTAAACTTTTTCTATCTTATATATCATTTTATTTATTTACTGCTTACAAAACTATACAGTTTGTAGCAAGGGTTGGTCTGATACATATAAAATACAGAAAATAAAGGTAAAGAACATACAAAATATAGAGAAAAAAGAATGAACCAAATTTAAAAATAATTATCTTAAACAAAAATACATGACAGAAATAAGCATCCAAACCAAATAAAAGCATATACTGTAAAAAAAAAAAATCATCAACAAAGAACTTTAACTCTTGAACGTAAACTTATGAAATCGAAATACATTAAACATGATGTAAAAAAAAACAAGTTTGCTTACTTGAAAACAGCATAATAATAGTAACAATAATAATAGAAAATTAACATCAAATAAAAAACTGTTTTCAATTTACTTTTTAACTAAGTAAGTTGGGTAGAAGTTATGTTTATGGTTATCTCGTACATCCATCTAACAAGAAACAGAGAAGTGGAAGAATTTAAGTTGATACACAGTGTTACCTTATTTTCAATTATTTAAGCCAAAAGCTCTAAACTACAAATAATTAATTACAAAATGGTAAATATTTTTTAATTTAATGGTATCAACTACTGTTAAAAGATTCCCTAAGTTGGTCAGAAAAATGACCGTAAAATGACCCAAATGAGTTTAAATTAGCATTTATAAATAATTCTACATCTGAATTATTATTTAATAATCCAATGCACACAATGAAATCCCCCAACCATAACTAAGTTACACTGTTTATACAATAAGTTAAACAAACAGCTCTTCAATTAACGTATTAACAATATAAAGTGAAAACCGTTTAACAAGAAAACGCTTAACATGAAAAATTGGTTAACACGAAAAAATACTGCGGTCTCGACAAAATACTATGTAATTTCATACATTTCTTTTTCTTTTTTTTTTAACACGAAACAATTAATGAGGTCAGTTAGTTTTCGAGTTCGGTGTTGGCTGTGTCGTAGTCGGTGAATTGTTTGTCAAAATCGGTGAATCTCCGCATCAGAAATGCGGAACATTATAAGTATGTACAGTTAGATGCGCATTCAAATGGCAAAATGATTGTGGATATTGAACAATTTGATACCGAAAAAGACAATTGAAAAAAGATATCAGTATTCTTCCAAAAAAAGAACGTAATAATGTGTTGGACAATGTACATATATATATATTGTGTAGGGACAAACAATAAGACTTTCAATGTATGACCTATAAATGTAAATTTTAAAAGAAATGGAATTAATAAAATTTCGAAAATATTGGTGTTTTTTCGCAAGCATCATTTAACTCGAAAAAAAATATCCCCTCCCCCCCCAGTTTTGTTTTAAACATTTTTCACTGGAATTCTGAGTTTAAGCATCAGAGACATTTTCCGTGGTAGCCTGCTTCATTTTGTGGTCATCGACCGGTTTCGGGCGTTCGCCCATCTTACACTGAGTGTGTAAACTAACTTTGCTCTCGCAAGTCTGTGTTGTCACACTGTCTGAAAAACGCATCCTGAAGATGGGCGAACGCCGAAACCGGTCGATGACCACAAAATGAAGCAGGCTACCACGGAAAATGTCTCTGATGCTTTCCAGGTCTGCGGAACCAACCACCACAACAATTCTAAGTTTAAATTAGCTCTCCAGTAGTTAAACCATAAAATTAATGGATTAGGCTCCAAATTGACAAATAATGAAATCCAGAAATGCGAATTATTAATCGACAGAATTTCACCTCAATTTTTTTATGAACTAACACTACCATGACCCCACTTCCCCCACCCATAGAGTAATTCTTTACTGCAGGACTCAAGAAATAAAAATAATCAGAAAAGAATTGAGGCAAGTACAAATTAAAATCATCACAAACCCAGATTTCAATCAAACATATTTTGTCCGTTTGAAGAATGACCTGTTTCCTGTCTGTCTCAATTATGCAGAGAGCTCAAACCCCTAATATTCCACTTTATATAAATACAATAAAGAAAAGGTGCGTAAGTTACCCTGAAATGAAATTAAATTTGAAGATTTATTTAAATCGTCTTTAGGCTCTGTTGATTTTTCATCATATCTCATTATGATGATGAGCAGCTGCTCTGATATGATAATGAGCTTTCTGGACCTCCATCGATTTAACCATGGTGCAAGCAGCAAGTGATTGGAGATCTTCTTTCTTCTTAATGGTAACACCTTCCTCTTTGTCCCAATAAAATCGTATATTCTTATATAACACTTGTTCCTGATATTACGTTGTTCTAAAGTTAAAACTCTATGAAGCCATATTCCTGTATCTTTTTTTTTGAATTTTGTAAAATAAACAGCAGATCACAGTGTTTGATAAATTCAACAAGTAATATATTACTTGAAACCGGTGGGTAAACACTGTTTATTAATAAATCTTTAAGCCCAAATGTTTCTTCACAAAGATCCTTAATAACTTTTTGCTATATTTTTGATTTCACTAATATTTGAAATACCTCTGAAAATTCAATTCTTATCGTTATTCTTCCTCTGCCACAACTCTAAATCCTTTAATTCTTGGTGATTACATCTATTAGGGTGACAAACGGCTAAACTTTAATAACAAAACGTCATGAGATGAATCATCACCTAAGCTATTGCCGGCCATATCTTCTTTAACTCTACTTTGCTTTTGGAGAGTTTATTTTCTTCTAGAGAGTTGCGACTTCTTTTTCTTAATGTTCTTTTTTCAAAGTTGGGTTTAAATAACTCCTATCGCTTTTCAAAGTACCTGTACATTCAGCTTTATTTTTCATACAAAAAAATACACAATTAGAATTTATCACTCAACTTTTGCATTCAAGAACATCTGACTCTATGGGCGTGGCTCAATTGGTCACTCTACAACCCCCACTACTAACAACCGAACAAACACTGCTATCCCCCCCCCCCTTGTTTATCATAAACTTTGTCCAAGACTTAGAAAAAATTTCTTATAATAAAGATTTAATTTTTCACTAAAATGTTGAGTTATAACTGAAATTTTAACACTAGTCGATTCAGAAAAATACACTAAAATTCTGGACAGTTACAGCATCAAACACTCACTCAAACCTTACAAACTTATCGAAAATACAGAGCATATTAAAAACGATGTTATCGATTGATGTATCAGACCAACATCGATTGATGTCTTCTATCTTACTAGTATATATAAATGTGGATTTTCCAAAATTTGTGATGACGATAGTGATAATTTTTTCCCAACATAATACAAATGGATCTGTAATGTAAAATGGAACAACAGGCCCATTTCTAAATATATTATATAATTTTGTGCATTACTTGTTAATATAAATAACCATTTAAGAAAATATTTCTGTAATTTTTCCACCTCATTATATTTCTGAAAATCCCAGGACTTGACCGGGAATAACATATGACCCTCGACAGATGATATGAACATCTCATATTTTGAAGATAGGGGTATGTTATCTATAACAATCATTTTACCAAGTGATAATTATTATCAAATAGATTCTATACTCATTTTACGTGAGTTAATTGCTCTTTAAAATCCATTTTGAAAGTAATTTCTGAAGTTTTACACTAGGTGGTATGTTTATAATTTAGTTAGATGTGGCGAATGACCTTAAAGAGAGTTATACTTTCATTCATTATGTTTTTGTGGATAGTCTTGTATACTTCTATTTTATATTAGAATGTATTTTATACGAATACTTCTATTTTTTCTAGAATACCCATTCTTCTTCCTTTTGTGCCTTGGTGTAAAAAGACCATTGTTTTTGCGATACTTTGTGGTTCGTGGTTGTTCCTTATAAGGGGTTAGCATAAGTGGGGCCGGTTTTGTCGCTCATACAAATACAACAAAACCAAATTAATGACCAAATAAACTATAACTCTGACACTCTCTTTAAGGTCATTCCCAACACCTAACTAAATTACATAACAACTACTCTAAAAAACAATCTATGCATATATATCGCAGATATATAAAAATATATGTTAATAAAAAAAACATGAATATTAAAGTAAGCATGATGCATGCACGTCTTATTAAACTTAAATTTCCTTCTAGCCAGTGTAACTCAATTTTCTTCTTCCCCCGTTTCAAAAACAGATTATTTACATAATGTACTTCTGAAGTTTCCTAATTAAAAAATGCATTTCAGACTATTAAAAAGATATCTCTCTCAACATATTATTAATATCATTCAAACATAAATTAATATAATTTAAAAATAAGCATTATAAATAATAATCAATTACGTTTTAACTTGCTCTAATTATTTATTTTATTATCATTTCCAATTTGCCGATTGCTGCCAACTTTCTTTCATATCAATTTATCAGCATATTTTCTTGTAGTATTTATTTTTATTTTTACAAACTTTTAACTTTTCTTAAAGTATGCATTGCCTTTTTTTTTTTTTTTTTAATTAAGGCGTGTCAACAGCTATGGTCATTTGCGCCCGGAACCTTCTCAGTGCACTGCCGGCCTCCGGACAGTGTTCTCTCATTACAGACAACACTGTCCATCACCGGACAGTAGCTCACTCGGACGGGCCTTTACAGCTCGTAAAGGCTCCTAGGATGAGAAAATCTAAGGGCAGCACGGCTGGATTCGAACCCGGGATCTCCGCGTTACTAGTCCAGCGCGCTACCAGTGAGCTAATCCCTTCCCTTTCTTCAAACATCAAACTTAATCTATTCTTATTAGTATAGTATACTCCTGAAATTTCTTATTCCCACCTAATAAAAATGATTTGATAAAACACTAAAGTATTAAAATTTAGTTATAAAGTATTCTTCAAAACATGCTATTTTTTATATTATACTATTTTCTAATGTCTAATCATAATTTATAATAATTCCATTTTGTCATTAAACACCACACACACACACACATAGTAACATAACCTTGTGTAACCTTCCACACATACATACAATCAACAAACCACAAATGTGTAACAGAAACATTGCGTTTCTGAATTTCTAAACGAAGTTCTACATGAACTTAAGTTTATTCTGACGATGGATAAAAATCCGAAACCGGTCAGGAATAAAAGAAATATGGATGCTACGACGGATTAAGTACCAAATCTCGAACTTCGTGACTGGCTTCTCCTAGACCATGAAGTGATAGTCCAAAACGATCTTCTTAGACTTAAAGATAAGGTGAAAGTAATTAGGTAGTACAAAATTATAAAAATTCCAGTAACTTTCTAAGTAATATGGGAAAAGACACATTTTCAGGATGAATCAAGAACGACGTCGATTATAATAATTCCATTTTGTCATTAAACAACACAAGTCAGCGCCTATATACCGAGTAACAAAAAATGATGACCCACTTTTTGGTGTCAAGAAGTCAATGGTCATCAATTGTGGCAAAGCTAAGGTCGTTAGAAAATATTTATTATTATAAATATAAATTAATGAGTAATTAAAAAGTAATTGACCAGGAAAATAGTAGAATGAACAGATGTAGTAATGAAAAAGTGAATGACCAGGAAAATATTCTAAATTATCAGGTAGGTTATTTTTTTTAAGGTTTCCTGATTATGAACAATTTTTTTTTAGGGAATGAGTCAGTATGAGTGTTAATAAAATATAGCGGCGCCAATAACCAAGAAGTTGATGCGCCGAAGAAAAAAAAATTATAGGATTTACAGAATAGGATTTTGAGTTTTTGGAATCTTCACGAAAAGTTAATTATATAAAATATTCTTTAATCTATACTAGCTGCATAGATATAAATGTACCACTTTTATTTGAAATTAGATTTTAAAGAGTTCTCAGGAATCGCTAACCTTAAATTTCAAATGTTAAGTATTTAAGTTTGGTGTTGTGGTTATGAACATGGACTAGTAACTGGGAGGTCCACAGTTCGAGTCCCGCTTATAACTGCTAAATTTTACATTCGTTTAAAATATATGTTTAATAGTAAAGTATGTGCTATCGCCTTTTTCCCCCATTCACGAGTCGTAATTTGATAGTTAATCCTACTTGAAAAATAATAGGCATTATTACTTTAATGATTTCTGGTTGAGAGCGTATATCTTTGGTTTAGTATAAATGATAAACTTGATCCATAATGCTGCTGTTGGTGTGTCTTCCGGCACATGTCTGTTAGGCTTACAGTAATGGACAGCTTCACAGCATTCATCCTTATGGATGGGCTCAGTTGGTTGTCGGCAGTCCAAAATGCTCATCGGGGGTCCGGACAGAGCTATTAGTGAGGCGTTGCTGTGTCTTTCACGAAGCTTACGCAACTGGTTGGATGCCTTACTGGACATTGTGGTTTAAGGAGACATCTCTACGTTATGGGGCTTGTGGACTCTGTGAGACAGAGGAGAAACACCCATCTATCTTATGACAGATTGTCTGAGTTGTGAGGAAATTAGGTTCAGGACCTTTGGTCAGGATGTCTGAACAGGTGGCTACTACCTCTTAAGGTTATTGTTCGATTTGTTCGGACTGCGGTGAATCTTAGATGGATTAGACCCGTATCCTGTGATTTATCCCGTGATTTGTTCTAGACCCGGTTGTTGTTGTTTTTCTTGGGGTAGCTGTATGGGCCTAGTTAAGCTTTGGATAGCTTAGGGTTTGGTCCCTCCCCACAGACAAATAATAATAATAATGATCCATAATGCAATTCGCTTCTCAGGGATTGTTACTGATTGATTATTAGAATCTTGATCTTGGTAATCAAATCCTGGGCGAAAGGTCGGTTTATACTAAACTCTTGATGCAGTCTCAAAACCCTAAGAGCTTAACATCATCAACGCATTATTAATTATTTTAATGCAAACGTAATAAATTGCAAATATGGAACTTGACTAACTTTTCATTCAATAATAAAAATATGATCGAGTACATGATGTAAAAAATTTGAAAATAATGTTTAACAGAATAAAAACATATATTCTTACTAACCTTTCAAAAAAAAAAAAAAAAAATTGTGTAGTGCCAGAAACTAAGGGCCCAAACTAGCAGAGATAAAGTATAACGTATCTAAGGGCTCGATCGTTAATCACTAATAAACAATGTCCGTGCTAAAGTCAATATAACCAATTTACTTCTATTGTATGCTAATATAAGACATCAGCTCGTTTTTGTTATCCGGTTCTATAACTGATAATTACAATGTGAAATTATGTTAATGTGTAAATTATGTATAATAATTATATTATTTACTTATATTAGCATTTTATTAAAAAAGAATAATAGTTAATAAAGCAACAGAAGATACTTAACTGTTAATGCGGCCAAATTAGCAACAGGATAACAGTCTAAACCCAGAGATTAATATCCTTCGCTTCACTACCCTATTACTTTTTGGAAGACGATTCTTGAGGCAACCGGGATCCAGTAATGGATTGTTGAGCTCAGGATGATGATGATGATGATGATTAACGGTCTAAATTATATTACTCAACATTCAAGTGGAACACACTTACGATGGTAAATAAATTATATATCTTACTTGTTGATACTAAAATATGTGAGAAAGTATTGTAATCATATCATATTTCGAAATTGCTTTTTCACGAAAGTACTTCACACGTTTTTTTCTTTAAACTTTGCATACTATTTTTTTTTTTTGAAGGGGGCTAATGCACTGCGAGCTTTCGATCTATTGTGCTGTGTCCTCTGGGTGCCGCAGGCTGTGCAAACAGGTGGGCAAGCACAGCACCCGAACAGATGTCCCAACTGAACATCCGTTCTACAAAAGCTCCATCAGGTTAAGATCCCTGAGGAATCCTAGTACCGGTACATCCCGTCCCTCTAGAGACGGTATATCACTTCCTCCATCTGGTAGCTACCCAGGTTCTTGAATCTTCTCTGAGTGGTAGCCTCGCAGTCTGTTAGGAGATGTAATGGAGTTTCCTCCAGCTCCCCAAACAGTCTGCATGAGCTGTCACTTTCCAAACCCAGCTTCTTCAGGTCTCCTCTGAGTCGGCAATGGCCAGTGAGGAAACCCGTAAGAACGCGGAGCTTGTTCTTACTCAAGCCGATGCAGGAGGCTTCCGATCTCCGTTGGTTATAATTTCCCAGGCAGATCTTGGCCTGCCGCCAACCGGCGAGGGAATATCAGAGTTGAGATCTCTTCGCCTTCTCCTCCTTTCTAAGTTCTTCCAAGAGCAACTGGTCACTGACTCCTACGAAAGGGTTTCGGCCCTAGAAGCTGGGTCGCTGCGCTTATCTTCGCCAGGGCTTCGGCCATCTTATTCCCTTCAATGCCAGCTTGCCCTGGCACCCATCAACTTTGCATACTAACTACAAAGACTTATCAGTTTTAGATGAATCATTTTTCCAGAAAATTAGATTGTTGGAGATTTGTGGGGAAATTGCAACTTTGAGTATTCCTTTAAAGCAGAGGTGGATGGCTTCGAATGGATCTCGGATGGAAGGTTGTTTTTTATTTGCATTTTCAAGCCCGCTTTTCAGTTCAAAATTACCAAGACATTACCTGCCAATTTTCAAATAGAACAATAGAGAGCTGCAATCGGACATTCAATTAAAGGAACTGGATTTTATAAATCCTATCATCCCAGAGATTAATATCCTTTGCTTCACTACCCTGTTACTTTTTGGCAACATTAAAATTTGTGTGCAACTATTTCTAACTATAAAATTTGAGCCATTTTCGATTAAATCGCAAAACAAAACGAAAAATCCATTCCATAAATTAATTAGTACTTTACTTCGATTGAGGAATTTTGACTGGAAATAACCTCCTGTCACATGATTTTAAACGCACGGAAATGTCAATTAAACTCGATATCGAAAATTGGACACTATTACAAAAAAATTACAAGTTTGACGAACATTTTATCAATTATAATAATTGCAAAGAGAAAGTGGTATGAAGTCGGTTCTCAATAGATTTTTTTTCTCTTTTTTTCATGGTTTATTTGTATTTGCCTTTTTTTTTTTATAACTTTTTTTATTGAATATTTACAACTATTCTATAAGGAACAACTAGTAAATGTGATGTATGAACAATATAGAAGTGGCGTATAGTTGTGAATGAGGGTCATCCAGTGATGACCATCGTTAGTCGACCTATTGGTCACGTGGCCAGCGGCGCCTCAGCCGTCTGTGAGGATTAGAAGGAAGTATCGTTGACGATAAATTTGCAGCTAAAGGGTTAGGATGTGATATGAGTTTTTGATGGAAGCTATTGTAACTAGTTTTGGCAAATTCAGAAATGAATGGAATTTTGAGGTCATTGTGGATAGATTACTGACAAAGATGGGTGCATTTAGGATATGACGGAGGATCTTAGATTGTAGGGTCTGTATTTTGTTAATGTTAGATCGTTTTGCATTTCCGTAAATTTCGAATCCATAAGTCCATATGGGAGCCAAAAGAGAAGATATAGTCGTCTTTTATTTGTAGTGTTAGTTTTGAGCGTTGGTCGAGTAGTCTCTTTAGGAGCCTGTATCTATTATTCAGTTCAATGCGTTTAAGTCTTGTGTGGGGATTCCAAGCAAGCCGCTTGTCCAGGTACAGTCCAAGGTATCGCAATGGTCTGCTGAGGGATAGGTGAGTTATACAAGTAGACAGGAGCAAGAGTTTTTCGTTTTAGTGTAAAGACTATATACTTTGATTTCTGTGGATTGACTTTTTATTCGCCATTTTTGAAGCCAGGATTCCAAAGAATTCAGGTGGGTTTGTAGAGAGCGAACTGCTAGAATAGGATCAGAATGTGTGGAAAGGATTGCAGTGTCGTCAGCGAAGAATTTAATTAGATTAGTGTTTCCTGAATCTGAGGGGCGAAACACCTACAAAAGGGGGACGTGAAGAAGATTAGAAATTAAAAGAAAAATATCAAATTTTAGTGAAAACCATTTAGTGAAACTTTTGTTAACAAAAATAGGTGTCAGACCGAGAACAAAACGGTCAAATGTGTATATACGTGTGTGATGTCGCAGAATATCTCTTTGTTATTAAAATGGTAATTATTGGTGATTTTCATGAACCTTTAAACAGCTTTCAACGTTCAAAATATTTTTATTATAAGTTTCAAACTATTACATTAAAATTGTACACCCAACGTTTCGACACCTTCAAGTGTCATCTTCGGGGGTTTTTTGAAATTCTGCAAACGTAACAATCATTTTTACAATATGCATTTAAAACCTTTATTAATTTAATACAGCATCAGTATTCTAATGTCCACAATTAGCTTACACCTATGCATATATTGCTACTATATACGTGTTTAAACTTTTTTATATAGAATTCAGAGAGTCCCCTGTGATTCAAATTTTGGTTTTTTAAAATCTTTTCATTTGCAACTATACGTTGCTGGTCCAATTTAGTCATGTATTTAATAACTCTTGAATTTCATTTATTTAATTTATTAAGTTTTGATTTGTATTTTGTCAACCACGTGGTTATTATATTGTCCAAAACATGTTATCCCTTACTTTATTGAACGTTTTATATAACTGTAATTAAGAAATTTTTTTTTTTTTTGAATTATATGTTCAATTGTATTTATCCAATCATTATTTAAATTTACTTTTATTGAAATTATTTTAATTACTTACTGGTTAATTTTGTCACACCTCACTTGTCTAACCATTCTGGTGGACCAAAACGTTCAATAAAGTAAGGGATAACATGTTTTGGACAATATAATAACCACGTGGTTGGCAAAATACAAATCAAAACTTAATAAATTAAATAAATGAAATTCAAGAGTTATTAAATACATGACTAAATTGGACACAGCAACGTATAGTTGCAAAAGAAAAACATATTTAAAAAACCAAATTTGAATCACAGGGACTCTCTTGAATTCTATAAAAAAGTTTCAACAAGTATATAGTAGCAATTATATTCATAGGTAAGCTAAATTGTGGACATTAGAATACTTATGCTGTATTAAATTAATAAAGGTTTTAAATACATATTGTAAAAATGATTGTTACGTTTGCAGAATTTCAAAAAACCCCCGAAGATGACACGTGAAGGTGTCGAAACGTTGGGTGTACAATTTTAATGTAATAGTTTGAAACTTATAATAAAAATATTTTGAACGTTGAAAGCTGTTTAAAGGTTCATGAAAATCACCAATAATTAAAAATTCAAATACAGCCTATACAAAATCAAGGAGCTTAAAATGGTATTGTTAATTAAAGATAATACACAAATAACTTATTGGCTGACGATTATATCCATGCCGTATTGTACTATGAATGTTTTTTTTTTTTTAATCTTTGCAGTGTCATTCTACTTTTTCAATAAAGTATCTTTATTATTATTATTATTATTATTCTCAGTGAGATCCTGGGGATTATATAGCTGGGCATTTTTTCAAACAGCTACAAATTAACTATTTTAGATTAGAAACCTAAAAAATGTCGCACTATGTGGCATGTATCTAATATAACTGATTTCTACAAATTAATATATAAATTTTCGTCAATAGATAGCGACTGAATATTTCTCCTCAGAGAAGTAGGAATCACGCCTGTTGATGAAAGGACAATAGAAACTATCCTTACAATCCCCCCACATTCCATATTTGCTTAATTTCGTTGGAAAGCTGAATAAATTTCTGAATTTTTTTGTTGTAGGTGGACGACAAATTTCCATGTGTTAGGGACCGCCACATCTATTAAATGCACAGTTTTGCTTTTCTTTTTCTTAATAGGATGATATCTGGCCTGTTGTGTGAGATATGCTGGTCTGTTAACATACGTCTGTCCCAATAAAGTTTGCAGCTTTCATTTTTTATTACGATTGCTGGCTGATACTTATAATATTTTGTGGATTCTTTAAGTAATCCATTAATCAGCGCTAGGCTTTGACGGATCTGTCTGGCTTATTATTATTACACAATTAACTTGGTCTGAACCGGCTTTTGTCCTGTCTTTGGGCACAAGTCGGATAAGCTTCCAGGCATGGCAGCTTCAAGTTGGATCCCTTACGAGGAATTGCGATTTAAGCAGACCACTTTATATAATGAGAGTTCATGCCAGACATTTTTTTTTGAGGATGAAATACCCATCTGATATGTTTGAGTTGTAAAGTAATTAGGTTCTGGAATTTAGTCGGAACAGGATGCTGGTGAAAGAGTTATTGTCCGATTCGTTCAGGACTATTGTTGTTTATGTTAGATCCAGGGACTCAATTTTTTGTTCTAGACTCGCTTGTTACTATTTTGTTTTGTTGATAGCTATATGGACCCAGAAGGACGTTTGGACTGCATAGGGCTTTATTATTGTCTCCCCGCACACGAATAATAATACAATAATTATTTGGCCATTCTGACCATTAAGATTTTCCTCACTCTTCAAAATCTAATATAAATTTATTATATAAAAATAATAATAGTGTATTTTATATAATGACACAATGATTAACAAAATATATCCGCTCACAAAACCAAATAATACGTAAAAAAATATCATCAAACAGGAAAATAGAAATAAAAATTACGAAAGCAGCACGTGTAATAATTAATAGATTAAAACTTAATTACTTAAACAATCAAAACATAGTACGTTACACAATAGTTTAATTCCATAATTGAATAAAACACAATTTGCTATTAACATAAATAACAGAAATATTCATGTAAAAAAAAAGTATTATTCAAAGGCCAATCAATATTCATAGTTCCTTATCAAAACAGTAATTATAATTAATAATTAATGAT
>JAAEAF010005231.1:0-70890 GCA_011037195.1 Triatoma infestans
TTTTCTGTCGTAAGTTACCTTATTTAGTTTCAGTTTGCAATATTTCACAGAGGTTCTACTTAAAATGGGTTGTGTCGGGATATGCGGATCAGATGTCCACTACTTGAAAAATGGAAGGATTTCAGATTTTATTGTTAAACAACCGATGATTATGGGTCATGAAGCTAGTGGAACAGTTGTAAAAGTTGGCTCTAAAGTTAAAAATCTTAATGTTGGTAAGTAAATTAGAGTAGTTTAGTCGTAATAGTTGCCTATTAGCTGGTCTTATCTTGAAAATAACAGATATTTCTCCTTTTTTTTTTTTAGGTGATAGAGTGGCTATAGAGCCTGGCGTTTCTTGTCGTAAATGTAATTACTGTAAGGAAGGAAAATACAATCTTTGCCCAGATATGGTATTCTGTGCTACACCTCCAGTTCATGGCAATCTCTCTCGATATTATACCCATGCAGCTGATTTCTGTTTTAAGTATGTTATATATTCTTTCAATTTATGATTAATAGAGAAACATATTTTATATACCTTTCAAAAGAGATCAATATACTCTATCAGATAGATTAATTGTCAACAATGATATATGGAATTGCTAAAAGTCCACCTAGAATTTGCGGTGTTTGTTGTCGTAGTAAATGGTTTAATATACTGTCGAAAAGTTACTAAACGATTGGATAGAAAAACTTAGGTTTTTATAGAGACTAAAAAGTTTTAATAGAAACTGAAAAGTATGAGCAAACTAAACATAACTATGTTAATTAACATTCATTAGCTCTTTGTCGATTCACGACTTCTAGAAATATAAAATAGAATAGTGATAGGGGGAGTGGTCTGAACGGCCCACAATCACCGCTACCCAAAAGAGTGTATTCCGAAGTCTCCTGGTTAATGTGAGTTAATCGCTGACAGAGCATGCATATTAGGCATGTTTAGTGGCCACAAGCAATTTTTAATGCAAAGCTGCCTGAGAGGCGCCTCCGTATAGCTCGTTGCCATTTGGAGTAATATCGCTCTTGCCAGGCCCTCGAAATCCCACAGGGCATGGGCCTATTACTCAGTCAAGCAATTATCAGGATTGCCAAAGCTCATATCCTTCTTGACCCTACAGTAATCGGGCAATAGACCTATCTTATCCTTAAGGCCACGGGATCTGGTTTAGCAGATCTACCAAAAATTCTGCGAGAGTCTGCTAATAAACTCTTTCACTTGCCTTTGGCCAGTGGTATTTACGACATCGCACAGTGCAATGGTGAAATCGCACCGTCTGGTAGGAATGAAGAGTCAAGTAGTTACGGGGTGTAGTAAGTTAGAGGGAATTGTTAGCCCATATACAAAGTTATTGCGATCCCGGGCAGAGCGATTAGCGTTAGCAGTATGATCAAATATTTTAGTTTTAAGAAAAATATGAAAAAAAAAATAATTTTGAATTCCACTAATTTATGAAACATTTCTACTTGTGAAAGTTCTGTTTTAGAATCTTTTTTTAGAAACAGTTTCTGATTATTAATGTTAAGATCATGCAAGTCCACCATAATAAACATTTTAACTTAAACCACTTTCATATTTTGCGGCCAGTTCTTACTTAACTGGGATCTAAGAATACTGATTTGTAACAGTTTAAACTTTCCTTCTATGTATCAGGTTTATTTTTGAGTAAGTAAAATATAAACACTTTGTACTAGATAGGTTTGTTACTCAGTTACTCATTCAAAAATAAACTCTTATAAGGAATGAAAATTTTAAATTTTACATCTTTCTATTTTGATTCTTTAAAATAACATTTTTATTTCCTTAAAGTTTGATTACAAATAGTTTACACTGAAAGATTTCATAAATTTTTATATCATTTTTCATAATTTTCATTGCATTTATATTTTTATTTCAATAGCAATTAAACAGTTCTTTTTTAAATTTTAGCTATGACAATGAGTGTAAAACAAACAAATATTCTCCAGCCCAAATTTGGAGATAACTAAAAATAAAGAAAAAGTTAGACCAAACCCCCACCTTAACCTGTTCAAGTAAGCAAATTAAAAACAAATTTTCAAACGAGAGTTCTAATATTGTTATTTAAGATATTTGATAGATATTTGACACTGTGGAAATGACCTAAATGTTCTTATATCGTATCCCTTGCATGTTATTTCGTACTTAAATTTTGAAATCTTATGGATGAAACCCAGGAGTATCTGATTCTACAGAATATTTCTTAATGTACACTTTAATTCAAATTTTATTGGAATACCCCAAAATACTTGTGATCCCGGGTAGAGTAATTAATTAGCGTACTATTTAACTAAGTAAAATTGTAATTTACTGCTTGTTTGTGAACCTCCACTCTTACGATCCACGAGCCTCCACTGGCAAAAAGGCAAGTGAGACATGCATTATCTCTTGGGGAAATAAATAATGAGAATTTTCACCTATTTGAGAATCTCTTCTTTTTTTCATAATTGTATATTTTTGTTTACTGCTAGATTGTTATAGGGGATTATTGTATTGCGACTTCCCCGGATCCTTCTCAGTGAATTGCCGACCTCCGAGAAGTGTTCTCTAGCTACAGATAACACTGCCCATCACCGGATAGTAAGCTGTAAAGGTTCCTAGGAAGAAATATCTAAGGGCAACCTGGTATTGCTAGTCCAGCGCGCTACCATTGATCTAATTCTTTTCTTCTCCCTTGGCTTACGCCTTTAACTAGGGACGAAGACCGTACTTTGTGTACTGTGTTTGCCTTTGTCTGTAAAGGTAGAGTGTATGTAGCAGTTTACGTCCATTGTGTACTGTTCTGACGAAGTGCATGGGGTACTGAGCTGTAGTAAACTGTGGGGTTTCTCCAAGTAACTGCATGCAACAGATACCCCTTCTGTGTATACTGTTTTGCAGTAAGTTATACATGACTGACTGTTCAAAGAACTTACAATAACTTCATACATCAATTCTATCCAACTATAAGTGAATTTTGGTTCCTTTAAAAAATTGTTTTCCCTACTTATTTTCTAAATTCTTGTAGATTACCGGACAATGTAAGCCTCGAAGAAGGAGCTCTATTGGAACCATTGTCAGTTGGTGTTCATGCTTGTAGAAGGGCTGGCGTCTCCTTAGGTTCTAAAGTTTTGGTTTTAGGAACAGGTCCAATAGGTCTTGTGACTATTTTAGTAGCAAAAGCTATGGGAGCCAGCAAAATAGTAGCTACTGGTAAGTGGCAATAATTATTTTTAGAAGTAACTATGGAATAATAGAAAAATCATAACATTGAATTGTGAACCTAATATGAACCATAACTGTAACAATAGTTTTGTTAAATACGATATTAAATTGTATGTAATTAATCATTAATTTTTTTTCCCAGATATACTGGATCATAGATTACAGATTGCATTAAAATGTGGAGCAGATCATGTACTTAATGTAAATAAAGAGAATGTGGAAGCTTTAAGTAAAAAAATCATCGACATCATTGGCGAAGCGCCAGAAAAAACTATTGACTGTACTGGTTTTGAGTCTACTGCACGTCTTGGAATTGAAGTAATGAGTTATATTATACACTACACATTGAAAATCACTTTTTTTCTGCAAATTTTTTAAATTTAATTAATATAGCTACCGGCTGTTATATCTAGATGATGTTGTTATTACCCGTTGTTGATTTGATTGTTGTTTGTTTGTAAGCTTTCTAGTTTATTTGTATTGTATTGGTATTTATTAGTTCCAATTTTCCATATACAAAAAAATTCAGTTTAGGTACCATTCCCTAATACTTTTTCTTTATTTGAGAAGTTATTGGTGAATATTATACAGATTTCTAGATTGAAATAAGCACGAGCTCAGGTGGTTATTTCAATTCAGATGCAGTAAAAAGGTTGGAAGCGTGCCATCGCACTCTTTTCTCATAACCGCTTCCTTACCTATGCTGAGTATAGCTCCTTCATCTCCTGCCGACACCACTTGGAGGAGTTGTAAACACCCAGATTACAGCTAAAGATCGAGGGCAACTTCCATTTGAGTTTTTGTTAAGCTGCCGTAAAAGTATGTATTTCCGGTGCAAACTCACTTTCAAAAATTTGACTGAATGCAAAAAATACTCCTTCTTTACCAGTGAGACCTTTTTTTTACCTCATAGCCCTAAAACTTTTTAAAAATACTAATACTTACATCGAAAACATATCTAGAAAGTTAAAGTAAAATCCCGATCTCCTAAAGATGAGTTGTCAGTTTTGTTTTGTTAATCATTATCTTAAAGGGGTAGATGTCGAAAAAGTATAGGCTCTAAATTATAGCAAATTTGTTCCTCTAGAATTTTATTCAAATATATTTTTATCACAGGGTAGTTATTCATATGAGCAAAAATATGTGTATAATAGAAGCAGATTTCCTTTTTAACTCTAGAAATCCCGCTGTTCCTGTAATCCAATCACATTTACATCATATACTAAGCAACTGTCGAATAGTTTCCTGGTTTCAACGTGATACGCAAGCAAACGGATAGACAAAAAGAAAAGAAGATAATAATAATAAATGAATAAACAATTGAATGGACAAAACTTTATTTATTTAAATTAATCATATAGACAGAAAAAGTTTATAGAAGTTCTAGAAAAAATAAATCACATGTCACATACTGACCATTTCAAGCAGCCTGTAAACTATATTTGTGCTTACAAAAACTTTTATGTATACATATAAAACAGATCTAGAGTTCAAAAATTATTGTTAGGTTGTTGAGCCATTGTGATAGAACTGAATCATTTATATGTAATACATTTTTTTTTTAAAGGTTACAAAGCCTGGTGGAACTTATGTCTTAGTTGGTCTTGGATCAGATGAAGTGAAAATTCCTTTGGCCAAAGCCTGTATTAAAGAGATTGATTTAAGAGGGGTATTCAGGTATTGTAATGAGTAAGTAAATATAATGTGTTAATTTATTATGATTATTATCACTTTTTATTTTTATTTTAATGCGGATTAACGTCTGGGTCATTGGCGTCCGGAGCCTTCTCAGTGCACTGGCGAAAAAAGTTTAGGTCAATGTAAATGTTTTTTTAAAGACATTCAATATATAATACATTAAACACTAACCGGAAATAAACTAACATAAAATAGTAAGAAAACAAGCAACCTTCCCAATCTTAATCTCATTTAATGCCTTTGATTGTACACCATATTGAGCGCACTTATTTCGGTGCTCACGATATTTTGGTCGGCTTATAGTATTTCAAGTTTAAAGTAAACAAGTAATTTGCAGAGTTAACGAAATCAAAGACATGATACTAATCGATTTAGATATAATTCAGTTTTATTAGTTAATCAATCAGCCTTAAGTTTTATTTGAAATTAGTTCTTTGAGAAAACAGATATCACTTACAATAAAAGCTTGTGATAATTACAGAGTTTATGGCGTTTTTATTCTATTCAGTTCAAGTATTGCCGCCTAGAAATAAACGAAAATGGCAAACCTGATTTCAGGAGTAAGGAGTATTATTGTAATTCGGGTGCCTAATAGCGCGGGACCTAAGCCTATGTGGCCTTTATCCCCGAGTTAAGAAGTATTACTTCGACTACCTGTCAAAACTTGTGGCTATTATAGCCATAGGTTTAATAATGATACAAATTTGATGTAAATTTCCTGTTTTTGTTGGTGTATCAGTTGGCAGTAGTCTAAAATCAAAAACTTTTAGTTTTATGGAAAGGATGATAATTGTCTAATACACTTCTGAGGTAAAATGCAGGATTCAGCTGAGATCCAAGTCGCTTAAATAATTTGGATTGAGTTGGGGAGGTATATCTCTTAGTCATATTGCCATAGTTTTCGATGGCCATAAAACGAAGCAAGCTATTATGATAAAAATCGCTGATCTCTTATTCCCTTACAGAGCACTCCTTATTCAGAAATGAATACCTTTTTATTTGGTAATGTCACACCTAAAACACACAATTTTGTATCCTTTTTTAAATATGTGCACTTTATATTTTAATTAGGCAATTTTCGTTCACAATAACCTTTTTAATTTTTTTTAAAAGAAAAATACAATTTAATTCTACATTTCCTAAGAGACAGCCTCCTATCGATTTGATGGAGTTTTCAAGCTAAGAAATGGACTTTTTTGTGATGCTTGTGAAGCTCGTCTTTATATTTTATGCTCGGCATCTATTAAAGTCTTTGCATGGTTTCTATCATTGAACTAGTTTCATTACGATGATCACTTCAAAAAAAAAAATAAATAAAATAAATAAACTATCATACAATAATCACTGTATTATAATGTTGCAGTTACCCTCTAGCTTTGGCGATGGTGGCGAAAGGAAATGTTAATGTAAAACAACTTATTACTCACTCTTTCAAACTGGAAGAGACTCTGCAAGCTTTTGAAACTGCCTCGACTGGAAGCGGTAATCCAATCAAAATTATGATTTATTGTAATTAGTGCATACTGGCTCCATCTAAGAGCCCTGGGACCACTCATCTCTGTGAGGCTCCACGCTTCATTTGCTGTAACTGTAGAAAGTTAATGAATTTTCTGTAATAAATATGATAGAATAAAATTATTCCTTTAAAAACCAATGAATAACAATTTCATTATGTCTAATATTAAATAACAAATGGTTCATTAAATTAAATTTTTTACAGAGCTTCTACTCACTAAATGAACATAAATATTGATTTAAACAACAATTTCATTAAATTTTGCTGTTTATATTATCTGAAGGGATCAGCGGAAAGTTTTGTGCTGTAATTTTTATTAAATAAGATATTCAGTCTGCTACAATTAGTGAGTTAAGGTGTAATGAAGTAAATGCTTAGGGTTATACAGCCTAGTTGGGCAAAGTGTATAAGTAATGTATCATTCTATAAGGATTTAAGATCTTCATAACTAAGTCTAGCATAGTAGTCACAATCCAGATGATGTTTTCATGAAATATAATGAATATTTACCAAATCTTATGAAACGAATAACATGATTTATTAACAATCATTTAATCAGTGAGGGTAAATATACTTCATATTTATTCATTCTTTAATCTGCAATTTTGTTTGAATTGCAATCATGACCATCTTGTTGAATATTTTCAAGCATGAATGAACACCTGTTTTATAATTACGACAGTGATAATTAAAAACATGTTATTTACAACACTTTCCGACTAAAAGTAATCAGGCATAATGCCAATTTTAATACTAGCTAACCCGGCCACGCTTCGCTGTGGCTCAGTCTGATTTTTAGGCAAGTAAATAGAAATATTATAGTTAACACAGATTCAGCAACAAAACACATCATTCAATTTAATACCCTACTTTGCGTTGCTGTGAACTGAAAGGAATGAAAGAAAAAATGTTTTTAACTGAATACCTTTTTTTATTGTAAAGCCAGCGAATGGACATTTTTTGTTTGTCCGTTTCCTGCATAAACATAAAGATCACATAGTTTACCGACTCTGGAGCATGCGACATATAATTGCACATGAGAGAAGCATTCGTTTACTGAATTCAAACTGCACACTTGCAAAGTTTGTTCTTACGCTTTATTGATAGTCATAGCGAACTCAAGGCGTATTGGAAATTGAAGTCGTATAAACTCGAACGGCATAGTGGTATTCGTGGAAGTAGTACGTTTTCACTTTATGAGGTCCAATGAGAATTAGTGCTTCAATTAGATTATTCATCAATTTTTTAACTACTAATCGTGTACCATTGCGTAACTTTTGCTGGTTGATGTTTCGGAGTAATATAATTGGCACTCCAATTTTCAAATTTAGAATGTGAGGCGGTAATCCGTGAAATCGAGTGAATTAAGAAATTCCTTTGGAAAATTCACTACTTCACTCTGGTCCCTCACGGAGTCAATGGATTTGTGTGTCACTGTTTCACCTGCGATTCTGTTTAGAATGATGTTGTTCATATCGAGTACGTCGACATTTTTAGCTGCTAGAATGATGTTGTTCATATCGAGTACGTCGACATTTTTAGCTGCTAGAATGGCTTCTTCCGCTTAACCATGCGTGATTTTGATAATTTGTTTCGATGCTTTGGAATACCTTGTCTACTAATTCTTCTTTTGAATGTACAATGTTGCAGAAATTAGACGGGAAGGTGATTTTCCCGTTTCTGGATTTGTAGGAGCAGTGCCGTTACGGAGTTCGAGTAATTGTGTTGAAAATATGGCAGCTGTTGTCGTTTTGATGTTGAACACTCATATTCGTTGTTAAATGATTATTTTTTACTGTGCACCAAAGAGTTTAATATTTCAAGCAGGCATGCAATTCATCAGCTGATGTTGAGCGAGGTATCACTGGAAGTGTTTGCCTGAAGTTACCGGATAGTATCACCAATGCTCCACCAAATGGAACCTGATTATTTCGCAAGTCTTTCAATGTGTGGTCTAATGCTTCCAATGACTTCTTATGAGCCATGGTACACACATCCCATACAATGATTTTGCACGCTCGAAGAACCTTTCCCATTCCTGATGTTTTAGACATGTTACATGTTGGGTTTTCTGTGAAGTACATGTTTAGTGACAGTTTAAGAGCTGAATGCGCTGTTCTACCTCCTTCCATCAACGAGTAGTGAAGAAGCAAGTGCTCACGCAATATGGACGTTTCAACGGATTTTAGCTCGAGATTTCCCGTTTCCGTGGGAATTTCGGAATAGAGGTGCTTATAAGTAGTTGAGAAAGAGGTTCAGAGAGCGCGCCACTATCGCAACGCGTCTAAGTCTGTCTATTTCTGCCAACCTCGCGAAACGCTCGGTATTTCCCATTTCCGTGAGAACTTCGGAGTAAAAAGTATATATAAACACTCTTATATAGAATGCAACGTTGTGTAAAAATTTCAAGTCAATCCATCGTCTACTTTTCGAGTTTTGCGGCCACAAACAACGGATGCTGAATTGTTTTATATATCGATTATCAGTTCTTTATTACACCCTTGTTTTCTCACCTGTGCGTGTGGCATATTGCTACACTCGACTGTTCTTAATAATTACTTTCTATTTAAATATGATGTATTAAAATATCAAATAAAATCATTTCTGCTATGAACAGTGGAGGCTATTGGTTTAGTGGCTTGTTGGATTGAGCACTCTGCAGACACTCCTGGCGTTACTATCTGTTTACTTTACTCAGTTAAAAAATAAATATTAATTTCAAGTTATCAGAATAATTAATATTCATGCTATATAAATTATTTTAAAATCAGATATTTAATTATTTTAGACATGTTACATGTTGGGTTTTCTGTGAAGTTGTAAAATAGTACAAATTAGGTAAGTAATCCTTCATAAAAATCTAAATTTAACTTAGTTTTATTTTATAAGAAGTTTAAATATTCTTCAACCATCTTTTTAAAAATATTTACTTCTTGTACGAGTAAAATAAGGAAATTTAACAGTTTAACTTATCTCACTTTTCACCTCATGACAATTCACACCTTTTCCATGTCTAAATTTATTATAAATATGTGCTTTTTATCACATTTGAAAAGCCCAGTGAGGAATTTAAGGAACCAGTGAGTAATAAGAGCATATTCAGAATAAAAAGAATGTTAACATAACAAACTTGGAATTTATCCTTTTACTAGTGCAAGTAGAAGTAGTGCCAGATTTTCGAATTTTCTCTCAAAACGGATTCGCGATATGAATTACAATTTGAAAATGAAAGCCCAGTACAGTATTTGCTTATCTACTAAATATTAATTTTCCTAAACATGGCTCTGAGATAGATGAAGAAATGTCATATTTATTGTCCTAAATGGTCCGAAGTACGGGATAACGTCGGATAGAAAAGTTCCAAGTTTAATTTCTGTATCAACTCAATGTAGTGGACGCTGCTATTATGTGGTTGAATTTGTCAGAAATACTTTCGTATGTAGTAAAAATGGAAAAATAATTACAATTAATTGTAAGAATTGATGCAAAAATGATCAATCATTAGGCTTGATAAAATAAAGTAAAATTGCAAACTTTCTAATTAATTTAAATACTTGTATATTTAAGAATGTGTATATATATATTATATACATAAACGAAATTGAATACAGTTAGTTCACATATTTAAATAATGTAAGAAACTTAATGTAGCAAACTGGAAAAAACATTAGTTATAAAACTTTCCGCTAGGTTGCAACACTTTTGTGAAGTAAATTTGAGCTCCTATGATAGTTTAAATGTTGCAAATTTAAAAATATTAAGCAAATGTTGGTTGGCTGGGGGACAAAGAAAAAAAATTGTAACTTTTAAAGTTTATTCTATCTTAAGAACCAACATTTTGCTTGACTTATTAGCAAAGGTCAAACGTAATTATTGTTTATATCGCAGCAAAATTATTTTACTTTTCCCAGTACGTGGTCAACTTTTAGTAATTTTCGTAAACATCAAAAAATGTAATTATTCTTGGGAGGTAAAAACAAATTACGATAAATTGTATAAACATAAATAAATTGCGTTCTTGGAAAGTTTTGGCACCTGGCGGCGATTTTTATAACTACAATTAGTGATTATTTTTTTTTGATAGGTGCTGTTATCTTGAGTTACATTTTTCTACTAATGCTTTCTTTTGTTAAAATTAACTTAATTCCTAACTATTATTATTATTATTTTTTAATTTAAGGCGCGACAACATCTATGGTCATAGGTGCCCGGAACCTCTGGACAGTATCTCTCGTTACAGACAACACTATCAGACAAAATCTAATGGAGGCCCATCTGGACGCAAACCCGGGTCCTCCGAGTGAATTATTGTTTGTGAGTATCAGCAGTGAGCAATAGCAATTATTGTTATTATTATTATTATTTGATTTAATAGATCTTGCATATATAATAAATAAAAATAAAATTATTTATGTTTTTTTTTTTGGTTATTTAAATTAAATTTTTATCGAAATATTTGATGTATATTTATTAATATATGTTAATAGAAAATCCTAATATATATATTTAATATGTATTAATAGAAAATCGTCCAAATTTAATATATATTAATAGAATTTGGAAGACAATATAATAATTAAATTCTTTATTTGAATGTGATATTTTGGAATTGTTAAATGTATATGAAAACAGAATTTATTCATAAAATACGTGTATTAATTTCATGGTTATTCTAAGATGTATTTTATATTGAATCTTAAGGTTGTTAATATTTTGAAAAACTTAAGAATTTGAATTGGAAGTCAAGCAAGGTACACAAATGTCCACTTAGAGAGAGAGAATCTTGGTCTGATTTGAAAATCTGCTTGATTTTTAATAAATTAAGTATATAAATTGTCCTTGTGATTTATTTGTTGTTTATATGAACAAATTAGTTTGCTGATACGTATCTATGTTGGGTATTGGGAAAAGATTTCCCAAACTGTACTTCTTGATGGAATTAATGTAGTTTATTCCTTCGTTTTTTTACATCCTTGGTAATAACTATGTATTTTCATCCATTGAGACTTTACGTCACAATTTGTTTTTTGCACCCAAAAGCCCTCAGACACTACATATATTTCCAGTGAAATGTGATAAGCACATCACTCTCTCTTATAGCCGTAAGTAAGAGTAAAAACTTAGTGGTGTGATATATTCGCAAGGCTTTCTCTTGCCTGCGCCATTTTATTTCAAAATAGACGTACTTACTTCAAACAAACTTTTTACGAAATATATCATGGTACAAATGGCGAAACTATACGATATACAATAATTGCATTTTAAAGAAAGCCCTTCGTCCATTAGAGCTCCTCGTTATCAATTTTCTTCGTGAAATAAATGCAATGACCTTTATAAGTGTGTAAACCATTTTATAAACCAGTTTTAAAGAGAGATGAAGTTGTTTGAGAAAAAAAATCACAAAAAAGATGGTAAGGTGGTTGGATCTATAATGCAGGACAATATACAAGGCTGTGTCCATATTAACATGTTTTTTTATTATTATTAATTCTTATCAGTTTCAGATGTTCTTCCATCGCCAAGTTCTGCTTCATCAAGTTCTGTCACATTTCTGTCAAGATACACCGGACTGTCTTCTGATATAATGAGTAAGTGTAGTTTTGTGATAGAAAATTAAAAAACAAAAAATGAAACCGTCTTATTACAAACTTGAGAACCAGACTCTGAGGGGTGGAAAAATTCTGAAGTTGATTAGAACTTAATTTAGAAAAGAAGCATGTTCTTAACCTTGGGAAATTCAGTAAACTGTGTCTTGCCCTGTTTGACCTTTCTGTGATTCTTCTTTTTTGATGTTTCTGATTAGAATTTTGAAATATAATCCGCGGTAAACTTACATTAGAATACCAACGAGTTTTGCTGTGGTATCGACTCAAGGTATTAAATAGGTTTGTTATCCGTTCCTGTCCATGATACCTTATCGTACTGGAGGTAGAGTCCGATAAAAAAAAGTAGGCGTTATATACTTGATTTTATTGCAATAATTGGAATAGAAAGAAATGATTCTGATAAAGTTTTATTTACTTATTTTCTAAAGTTGTTACCCTTATTAAGGATTATGGGTTAGTTGAGTCAATTGCTCTTCATATGTATTTGGTGAAATAGAAATCCACCGAGCAGTTGATAAGAGTTTATTAGAATTCAACAGAACGGTGCACGATAGCTTCTAGGAACTATTTTATTATTGATGGTTATGCTAATATTGGAATTTTTCAATTTAGCTGAAGTATTTTACTGCAGTTAACAGTCTGCTATAGGTAAAGACAGAATCAAAGGACCGAGGACGTCTTGTTCTACATTCATATCGCTTTCTTTAAATTGTTCAAAGCTAATCTACACTGATATCGTCTTCCTCCATTTTATTAATCTTTCTGTGTTATGTTGATAAAAGATAGTGTACGAAATAAAACTTTGTACTCTATTTATGAACACTATTTCATATTCGTTTTTGAATCGGAGTAGAGATTATGAACTGTACGATTTATGAAGAAATAACTGAAAAGAAAGAGGAGATAATGAAGGTTAAGAACGATAATTATTAAAAGTTTTGTGTAAATTGCATTTGGTATGAAGGGTACATGCAAGAGAAAGCCCTCCAGCCATATATTAATCACTAGAATTAACTGAATTTATTTAAATATCTTATTGAATAAATATTTAGTGTACATGATAGCTAAAGTTGGAGATAAAGTGGTTTGCGATAGAAATGTTGAAGGAAGCGAAGCAGGCACAGACTCCTTTAGCCTTTAACACTACCATATTGCACATTCCTCCCAGGGGTCATTTGGATGCGATTCCTTTGATGTGCTGATTGGACCCAGCCGCCTGCTCTTATGATATTGCCATCCCAATTGAATCCCGTTGGGACTTACCGCATTGCTGCAGGCTACGTCTCTTCTCGCCCAATTTCACATCCCATTAACCATCCATTACACTTCCTTCTTTAAAGTGTGAACTTTTATGTATGTATATTACTTTTATATATATATATACTTTCTCTAGTTCGTTATTTAATATGTTACAATTATCTTGGTCTATTATTACAACTAAAGACAACTATAATATTAATGATAATAATTATTTTTAAAAAGGCAAAAGAAGTAATTATTGTATAGCAATAAGGAAACTGAGAGAGCCTAATACCTCTTTATATTATAAATCCAATTTAATTAAATCATTATTAATGTTCCTTGTATCTCTCTTGGAATCTCTAAAATCAACTTTTGTGGAAAAATTTATCAGATCAAATTATAGGTCCTACATATGTTGGTTAATTAACGAGTTTATAGAAAATATTGTATTAATATACACTGGATGGCCCGTAAGTCGCGAAAGGGTTTGAAATTGTTATTGTTAAACTTTTGATATCGATAATTTTTCTATGTACTTTTTTCAGATTTTATAAAGAAAGTTTAGAAAAATAACCATGGAAAAATTGCACAACGTAACAACGAGCGATAATCGTAGTTTTATTTTGAAAATCATAGATCCAACTCAAGAAGCATATCGGCGACATTTACATGTGTGAAATTATCCTTCAGAATCAACGATTCATCGCTTGACTGAACATTTTTTTTGCAGCAAAGCTCTTAGCTGATTTGCCACGAGCTGGTAAACTACATTCTGCCAACATCAAACCTTGTACGACAGAGTGTCCGAGCAAAAGAAAGCAGGAACGTAAAACCGCAGACACTTTGGCCAGATTGGTATACCCTGGACGTCATTTTAGCATATTTTGAGGCTCTTAAATCTTTTTCCAAACAAAAATTCAATTGCTACAGGAACTAAAAAACCAATACTACGTTTAAACATCTTCGTGTCTTATGGCCCAAACTACAATTTCTGTCTTTAAAATTTTCCTCATTTCAATCCTGAACTAATTTAGGGTACAAGAAATTCCGAACTGAAATCTTAAGAAATTATAATAGCCAAAAGTGCAGAACGTACAATTTCATTGGAATTTTATCAAGTTTAATTTGATAAAAAAAAAACGTCATTCGAATCAAAAACTGTAAATATCTTAGCGCCGGTTAATTTAGAGGCCATTTCTTCGACAGTTGGAATTAATTTATTTCTATAATAGCTTTGTTCACTTCCCTTGATCAAAACGTAATCTTAACTAATGTTCCTTTTTCTAGAAGATTACTTACCCACTAATTAGGTTTGCACCTCGCCAAATCTACCGTCTCTTACTAATTCTTTCAGCTTTAATTTCGGCAGTCCAAAATGCTCATAGGGGGTCCGGACAAGGCCATTAGTGAGACGTTGCTGTGTTTTTCACGGAGCGCTCTCAGGCATCTGGTTGGATCTCTTACTGGACATTGTGGTTTAAGGAGGCATCTCTACATAATGGTGCTCATGCCGGATCCATTTTGTAGAATCTGTGAGACAGAGGAGGAAACAGCTTATGACAGATTGCATGGGTTGTGAGGAAATTAGGTTCAGGACCCTTGGTCAGAACAGGATGTCTGTGGAAGAGCTTAGGCTATTTCCCTTTAAGGTTATTGTCCACTTTGTTCGGATTGCGGTGAATCTTAGATGGATTAGACCCGGGTCTGGATATTTGTTCTAGACCCGGTTTCTTGCGGTAGCTATATGGGCCCAGTGGGGCTTTGGAATCTTAGATGGATTAGACCCGGGTCTGGATATTTGTTCTAGACCCGGTTTCTTGCGGTAGCTATATGGGCCCAGTGGGGCTTTGATAGGCGTAGGGTTTGGTCCTACTCACAGACGAATAATAATACCTCATTAAAACGTGAAAACTATGGTTTAATAGAATGACACTCTGTCCAAGTCATTAAGGCGAGCTATGATGTGTTTGTATGGTTTTATACTATAACACTGTGCCATGTTTTAAATAATCCTTTTATTATAATAGTTATCGTGAATTACTGATTATTACTTTACAGGCCATTTTTATTATAAACATTGGATCTTAGACTGGGCAGCTGTTTTATAATAAACTTCACGAAAATTGTTTTGGATGAATATAATTTTTTTTTTTTATCGAAGAATAATTATTAATGTTGAAAATTTGTATGTATTCACAATGTAAGAGGTAGTAATGTACTGTGAGAGAAAGGAAGTGAAAATAGGCGAAGAACGTGCTTGGGCTGCCAACTCAAGCAATATGTGCGTTGCTTATTGCTTGGCCGGTGGGTGGGTGATTCTTTTTATTTTATTTGTAAGAAGCAGCTGGGGACAGAATCCATTACAACATGCACACCTATGTCAGTAATTACAGCGCTCTCTGTAACTCGTGCCTTCTTCATTCCACCCACCTACTGAGCGCCATTAAGTTTTTTTTTTTATCCCGGGTAAATTAAGTGGCCACGGTATGGGTTTACCTTATTTATTTTTAAAGTATATAAAAAATAAACTATATGTTCTGCAAGTTTATTTAAACTAATATTTTTGTTTTCATAACTCCATTTTTACTTTCTCTTACTCCTATTAAGAGGAATTATTGTAATCGTGCCAAATTTTTGATATCTAGTTTTCACCGGAAATATCCGTTTTGAGGTCCCCGGAGTCCAAAAAAGTGGTTTTTAGCAAATGCTATCTGTGTGTATGTATTTTTGTATGTGAACAGCATAGCTTAAAAACGAAAAATCGTAGAAAAGTTCAAACTTGATATTCCGTTTAGGTATCACCATGGGATCCGACAGTAGGTCAGCGGTCAAAATTCCTCGACTGTAAGTACCACTTTATCTACTATGGTTTTTTTCACTTTTTTGCAATTTTCTCGAAAATGGCTCCAACGATTTTCTTTAAACTTGATATATCAACTTCACTTACAAAGATCTACAATTTTTATTTGAAACATTTCTCCGGGAAAATGCATTAAAGGGCATTTTAAAGGGGTGGGTTGTTCTCTAAAGTGCTATTTCAGTTTACTAAACAATTCTATCATCTAAATAATATTAATTAGAATTAAATGTGTTGTTGAAATTCCGTGTTTGGAAAAAAAAATCGGATGACCGGAAGTACAGGAAGTTATCTGTCAAAATTCCTCAACCGGAAATTATTACCAAACTTCAGTGATTAAATTTTTTCACTTTTTCTCGATTTTCTCGTTACCAGTTCTAACAAGTTTCTTTAAACTTTGCACATTAACTATATATATATAAAGGAGCTATAACTTTTATTTGAAACGTTTCGTAATTTTCGTTCTAACCAGAATAGGTTAGTGTGATTTTTTTTATAGAATAGGTTTTTTTTTTTGGCATTTTTTCGAAAACGTTTACAAAGATTTTCTTTAACCTCAGAATGCTTGTTAACATAGATGGTAACATATCACTTTTTATTGTAACATTTTTTTTTTGAAAAAATTAATTTTAAAGGGGTATTAGAGGTCTGTCAGTTAATTTAAATTTTAACAAGCTTTCTTTGTTTTGACATAGAGCGCTCCACATAGATTGTAGATTGTTGTAGGGGATTATTGCACTGCGACCTGAAAGATCTATTTGTGATCCCCGGAGCCTTCTCCAATGCACAGCCGGCCTCCAAGCAGTGTTCTCTAGCTACAGACAACACTGCCCAATCACCCGTGACCTCCGCGTTGCTAGTCCAGCGCGCTACCAGTAGCTAATCTCTTCCTTCTTCCTTGGCTTTCGCCAATTAACTAGGGACGGAGACCCTAGTTTGTGTTTGTCTTTGTCTGTAAAGTGTAGAGTGTAAGTAGGTTAAGTGTATTATGTACTGTTCTGACAAGTGCATGGTACTGAGCTATGGTAACCCGTGGGTTAGCTATTCTTCAAGTAACTGGATACAAAGATACCCCTTGCGGGGCAGCGCTCCACGTAAGGCCCGTTCAAGTTTGCCAACAAAATTCCCAACACTATTTTTATGGGAAATTTGATTTTTTGGTCTTTCTTGGGAACAGTAGCGTTAAGTTTCCCTCTAAAGTACCAACTCAGTCCAATGTATGGGACTGACACCATATAGGTGTATGTGGCATTATATAAATGCTACTAACATACATTAGAAGACCAAATTTATAGAAAATTGATTAACTAGAAGTGCCCTTTACGAAAGAGGTTTTAAGCTTCTCGATTACAGCTATATCGATTTCCTTTAAACTTGGAATTCTAACTGCACAGATATGGGTGGTTTTTTTTATAGGTGTAAAACATTAAAATCATGGTAATGGTCATAGTATTGGCTTTATTGGAAAGATGATTTTATGCCATTAGTGTTTAAATATGATTTCAGGTATATTAGCGCCGCGGCTGGCTCGAATGAAACGCAATCTGGAAGTCCAATTCTCGACCACTTTTGCGAGCAGCTGGGCCAATAACGAGGCGAATGTTGTCTTCCAAGTGGTCCAACGTCTGTGGTTTATTGGAATAGACTAGCAACATCATATATCCCCACAGATAATTACGCGATTAATGACAGGTCAATTACGCTAAACTTCTGGCTCATCGAATATTTCTTGCAATAAATTAATAGTGTCGCGCGCTGTCTTGTTGAAAACAAAGCTCTTCCACATAGATGTCATTCAATTGGGGAACGAAAAAGTCAGTAATCATGAATCTTTAGCGCTCTCCATTGACTGTAACGTTCTGGCCGGCATCAACTTTGAAGAAATATGGGCCTATGATTGCAATGAGCCCATAATGCACACATAAAGTGACTTTTTGTGGATGTAAAGGCGTCTCAATAATGCCTTCTGGATTTTCTTCACTTTAAAACTGGCAGTTTTGTTTGTTGACGTAGCCATTCAACCAAAAATGAGCCTCATCGCTGAACAAAATTTTGGGTCATTGTTTTCGGTCATTCAACGAACTACGACGCATATAATGGTCACGCAGCTTCAATTCTTGCACAAGTTTCTATCTTGTAAGCTCATAAACCCAGATCTTTTCGTAAAATCTTCCATAAAGTGGATCGACATAGCTCTAATTGCTGTGCACGATGGCGAATCGTCTCATTCGGGTCAACCTAAACACTACGCTCCACAGCGTCAACAACTTCTTCAGTGCGCACTGTATCACGTTTCTGCGGATATGCATTATCAATTAGCGTATGCGTGGTGCGAAAACGATTCATGGTTTATTCGAATAACTTGCTCGGATGGACGATTATGTCGACTATGTAAAAATGGACATAGCGCACGGTAAGTTTCACGAAGTGAACCATGATTTTCGAAATAAATTACACACAATTTATAAGCGCTGTTCTAAGGTAAGCATAATCAGATGAAATGACAAAACATACTGAGCACAAATTAGCTGTCAGTAGAAACAGTGTTGCCAATTCGAAAAACGAACCTTCAAAAAAAAAAAAATTACCTACTTGCTTAGGTAATTGTCCCCTTCTACCACTATATTTAATGTTAGGATAAATATGTAAAATTTGAAGCGTAAAAAAATTGTAATTTTATATTTATATAATTGCATTAACAACAGCAAGAGAAAGTTATGTGATTGTGTCACACCAGATTTTTTGTTTGTTTGTTAGAAATTAGATTGATTCTCCTGAAACTGAAAGTATAATTTATATTTTACATTTACTGGATGAAAATTGAAAGCAAAGCCTTTTTTTTTTTGGTGGCCCAATAATAATTATTTTAAGAATTTAATCTAAGTTCTGAACTCTTATAAACGTGGTACGGATGAACTAAAAAAAAAGAAGAAAATAAAATTTTGTTATAAGTAAATGTTGTGCTTATTAAGTAAAGGAAAGGGTTGTGGATATTATCTGGGTAGCTGGGGGATATTCAAACAGCTTCTTGTTCTTCCTTTATACGCCAGTAGAGAACTCCGTCATACTATCAAAGAGGCCCCTCTCTGAACACCTTCTACCAGGTTATACGCAGGCTATAGTTGGCCTGCCTTTCTTCTTAACCAATTCTTCTTATCTCAGTATTATCCATTTACTCCTGGTTAAAACTTAAATTGTTTCCTGCTTTTTTTAATGTTCTAACTTGAAGAGTTGTAAAGTTTTATATTATTTAGGATTTAAAAAAAAAAACAGAATAAAGAATCTTATTATGTTAATGTAATATAACTTGGACATTTTTCTCCGCTTTTCTTATTTTATTTCATTTCTGTTATGAAGGTAAGGTTATGTTTTTTTATTATTTTTTCTTTTCTTTAAAGTTAGAGCTAATAGTTATTACTAATGAAAATTGCTTAATAAAAAAAGAAGTAACTGTGAAGTAAAAACACAATTCCCTGTTCAACATTATGAAAATGTTAATTGTGTTTACTTTGTTAATCAAATTTGTTCTTAGTTTAAAACAAAAGTTTAATGAATATTACTTGCTCTAAAAGGTTATATCTTCTTTGTCCTAATTTATTTCCCATGATATTAGTTAAGCGGCCCTTACACGTCAAATATTGTCAATATTGTATTGACAATATAACCATCAATGCTCGTGCTAACCTGTCTCAATACTTCATTACCTTACACGATCAATAATATTGTCAATACTTTTGTCAATAACTTTGCTCAGTACTTACTACTTCTGCCACTAGGAGAGTGAATCTACGTGGTTTTACTCGTTTTTTTCCCTTCCAAAAAATGAATAATCGTACAAAAGCTTGCGTAGCTATATTTTGGCGTTTGCCACTACTCGTCAAGTGAAACGCTAACACTGGATGAAATCATGGTTGAATATTCTCATTTAGTACTTTTGAAGGAAATCAGCCTCTGCGATGTTGAAGATTTCAAGAATTACTTTCGAATGTATGAACCAACGTTTAACAAACTGTTACAATGGTTGAAACCATTTTTGAAAAGACAGGGCAGAAATATGAGAGAAAGTATAAGTGTTAGAGAAAGATTAGCCTTAACCCTGAGGTATTTGGCCACAGGAAGAAATTTTGAAAACTTGAAGTTTTCAGTCATATGTTCCCAACAACTATCAGCAAAGCTGTAATAGAAACAAGACTTTGAAAAAATTACAATCACCTTTAAAAAAATGTATGATTGAAGTTTTATTTTAATACACAAATCTTTCCCAAGAACCTCCACTGGATCGTGTTTTGAACTGAACAGTAATGAAGGGACTATTTAATTGACTATATGAAATGTATGTTAATCAGAAAAATAGGATTAACAAAATTACAATCATCTTTAAAAAATGTATGATTGAATAGATTTCTATTATTTAAAAAGGCAAATAACCCTTTAGTGTATGAGAACTTTCTTTTAAGATCACGCGCAAATTATGTGGCAGGCCTGCTCGTTGTCTATGTATCCGCAGAGCCTGACACCCTTCCAGTACATGTGCCACAGTTAGTCTCTCCCTACAAAGAAAGCATCTAGGTCGCCTTTGATCTACCAGCAAATGCCCATGTGTTATCCGCGTATGTCCAAAATTCGAATAATTATTTCGACAATTTATATTTCAAACATAAAGTCCGGCAGAAGTATTAAACAATTGCTTCTGTAAGCATCATTTACAGACCCATTATCTTCGTTGATTCTTCCTGAGGGTAAAACAAAACCTGATGTGAAACACTCACACGGCTTTCTCTTCTTGCAACCTACATAGTTGTAAGTCACAAATTTTCTTCAAACTTATAATTGTTATAAAATATTTACTTATCTTCAATTTTATATCAATTGGGAGAATCTAAATTTAATAAAATGACTTTTTTGGTGATAGCATTTCCATCCCTCAAAAGTTCTTGGAGAAAAATGAACTTTCTCGGAGAAAGGTTTCAAATAATATTTAAAGTTTTGAGGGGTGCCTCACACTTAAAGCCCTCTTACAAGAAGAATGTCAAGTTTGAACTTACTGCGATTTTTCGATTTTTTAAGCACACACAAACAGACAATTTTCAGCTATATTCCAGTAAATTTGCTCTGTGCAAGTCTATGTGATAACACTGTTTGATAAACAAACATCCTGATGATGGGCGAACGCCCGAAACCGGTCGTTGACCACTGTAATGTGATAGCAAGAAGAAAAATATATAATTTTAAATTATAAATCTAAAAATGATAACTAGTGGTTCCAGCCAGCCGCTATCTTCAGGTTAAGAACCGCGGCAAACAAAACCCTTTCAAAGAAGGGCCAATACACGGTCAAAGGAACGCCGCTAAAACCCTTTCAAACAGGGGTCCATATACGGCCAGTGTACAGCAAGAGATGTCTTAGAGTGGCAAGTATTTACACACCTGTCAATATGTGAGTGATACCAATATAAACGTCGCTCCACTGGAAGAGGGGATCAGTTATACATCAGTATCAAATCAGTATTCAACGTTCAGACATCAGTTCACGTCAGTTCAAGCAGTTAAGTTTCACACATCGCGAACGCATCCCTATTCAAGGTTTAAAACATATATTTATCATCATTTCATTAATCATTAATCTTAGTTACTATTTCAATCACTTTAAATTAATTGTAGTTATTATTTCAAACACTTTAAATTATTGTTAAAATTTTCGTCTATTTTCGTAAATTCAGTAGTTCGTATTTCGAGTAACAATTCTCTAACTAACATCCACCTATTCTTCACTTCCACTCCCTATACAAGACATCTGATTCCAATACAACCATCAAAAAGAAGAAGGCTATCACGGAAAATATCTCTTATGCTTTCCAGCTCTCCGCAACCAACCACAACAACAATAGGTTTATATCTGTGCACTTTTCCAAGTTTAAAAAAAAATGTTATAGTTGTTATCGAGAAAAATCAAAAATCAATTCAGTGAAATTGCCCACCGATTTTCTTCAAATTTGGAATCCTAGCAAAACATCTAATGTGAATTAGTTAATATTATATAGGTGGCAGTATCATACATCGCACTTTAAAAAAAGAAACAGCTAAACCCTACTGCCCCCCCCCGAACCCCCAAAAATCAATTTTCCCGGGAAAAATTGTTCATATAAAAGTCATAGGTGTAGATAGTATACGAAATTTTAAGAAAATATTTGCGAGTAATTTTTAAGAAAAACAAGAGTAAAGTTTGATGTTTAAAGCGATTAGAATCTGCAGGACAAGAAAAAGCAGTAACTGTTTCGGGAATAAAAATTTTTACTAACTCTTACTCCTAGTAAGAGGAAGTATTGTACTCATGTCAAATTTTTGATATCGAGTTTTCACCGGAAATATACGTTTTGAGGTCCCCTGAGTCCAAAAAAGTGGTTTTTAGCAAATGGTCTGTGTGTGTGTTTGAACAGCATAGCTCAAAAACGAAAAACCTTAGAAAGGTGAAACTTGATATTCCGTTTAGGTATCACTATGGGATCTGACAGTAACTTAATCTGTCAAAATTCCTCAACCGGAAGTACCACTTTACTAGTTGATTTATTTTACTATTTTGCGTTTTTCTTAAAAAAAAAAATGACTCCGTCGATTTTCTTCAAACTTGTTATATCAACTACACATACAAGGAGCTACAATTTTTATTTTAAAACATTTTTATGGCAAAATTCATTTAAGGGCACTTTTGGAGGAGGGGTGGGGTTAGGTTTTCATCTAAAGTGGTATTTCAGTTTATTAGACAGTTCTCTCATCTGAATGATGTTAATTAGAATTAAATATGTTGTTGAAATTCTGAGTTTAAAAAAATCGGATAACCGGAAGTGAGTTTACTTTACCACTTTACTAAATGATTTTTTTTCACTTTTTTGTGATTTCTCAAAAGTGGCTCCGACGATTTTCTTGAAACATCTTATATAAACTAAACATACAAAGATCTACAACTTTTATTTTTAAAAATTCCTCTGGGAAAATTCATTTTCGGGCATTTTTAGGGGAGTGGTAGGTTATGTTTTTCTCTAAAGTGCTATATAGTTGATTTTACAATTCTAACATCCAAACAAAATTAATTAGAAATAAATAGATGGCCAAAATTCTGATTTTCAAGAAAATTAGTAAACTGGAAGTGCGCTTTTACTGAACAGTTTTCCAATTTTCGACGAATTTCATTAAATTTAGTACACTAACTGTAAAATGTGTCAATATAATTTTGTGAACTGTAATAAGAGAAAGTTGTGTGAGTGTTTCACACCAGATTTTTTTTTTTTGTTCAGTCACTCATTTTCAAGAAACGTTACACTTTCATAAGTACAAACATTACTGACGTGAATTTCAGAAACCTAAACAGTTCTGAGAAAAAATCAAATTGATGCTTTACGAGTGGACCCTAAAAGTCGCGTAGTATTTTATTACTCTAGAGATCAGTATCAATAATTAGGGTGAGTAGAGGCTGTCCGCAGGGAGGCGTTGTCGCCATTGCTGTGGACGTTATTAGCCGATGACATCCTGACCAAATTAACCGCGGAAGGCTTTCATTGCCTTGGTTTTGCGGACGATTTGGCAATCGTGGTGAGGGGGCGGTTCGCGGTAACTGTCTCGGAGCGCACTCAGGGGGCGCTCAATATTGTGATAAATGGTGCAGAGAGGAGGGTCTCTCCATCAATCCCCACAAAACTCAAGTGGTTCCTTTTACAAGGAAGAGAAACTTACAAGGCTTACAACAGCCAATACTCGGAGGGGTTGTGATCCCCTTTGCCATGGAGGCCAAATATCTGGGAGTCACATTTGACCGAAGGTTGACATGGAACTCTCATATTAACATTACCGCACAAAAAGCCAAAATCGCCATGGGTAGGTGCAGGAGGCTATGCGGTAAAAATTGGGGACTAAGCCCGAAGATGGCCCTGTGGATTTATACCTGCGTGGTGAGACCAATGGTAACCCACGGGGCGGTGGTATGGTGGACAAAGACCTTGCAGATGGGGGGGTCGGGAGCGCTCGGAAGTGTTCAAATGCTGGCTTGCCTGAGCACGACGGGTGCTACGATGACTACCCCCACTGCGGCCTTGGAGGTCCTGTTAAACCTTCCACCACTCCACATTTACGTCCAAGGTATAGCAAGAGCAGCCATAGCACGACTGCAACAGGGACAAGCTCCCATTTATCCCAGGCATACTGGGAATTATCAAGATCTATGGAAGGAGTTGAAGGCAGACCCGATTTTGGGTCTGCCTACGGATATAATGACTCCTAGGTACGACTTCCAAAAACCCTTCAAAGTTCTGATATTAGACAGAGGAGCATGGAAGAACGGGCCGCCAATTACAGGTGCATCTATGTGGTACACGGACGGGTCCAAAATGGAAGATGGAATAGGAGCCGGCGTGTACGGGGCTCATCCGAAATGTAATATCTCGATGAGCCTGGGAAGACTAGCCACGATCTTTCAGGCAGAGCTAGTCGCGATTACTATCTGCGCCGCCGGAATAAGAAGACGGGGAGTGCATAACTCCAGAGTCGTCATTTATTCGGATAGCCAGGCTGCTCTGCGGGCATTGACTCGTGGGAGATCAGCTCAAGGCTGGTGTGGGATTGCCAGGTGCACTCAGGGAAATTAGTAGCCATAATAAGATCTTCCTAGTTTGGGTACCTGGCCACTCGGGTTATAGAGGCAATGAGGACGCGGACCGCCTGGCCCGGGAGGGTTCAATCAGAGCACTTACCGGGCTGGAGCCGTTCTGTGGCGTCTCAAGATGCCTAAGGAGTGCATCCATCAAGACATGGATGCAGGACCGATCAAGGGAATGGTGGGTCAAAAATCTCAGGCCAGAGGCAGGCGAAAATGTTTATCCATAGCCACTCGCCCAAGCTAACAGCGGAATTTCTCCAATTAGGCCGGGTGGCCGTAAGGATAGCAGTTGGCGTTCTCACTGGCCATCGTAGACTATATAAACACATGCATCGCATGGGCCTTGCAACGGATAGCCTGTGTAGGTTTTGTCAGGAAGAAGAGGAGACGGCGCTGCACGTGGTATGTCAGTGCGAGGGGCTGGTCTGGCTAGGTACCGCCTCTTTGGTCAAGAGAAGCTGGTGCCAACAAGCCTCAGCCGGGGCCCCCTCTCGGACCTATTAAGTCTTTTAAGGCAAGCAGGACTCGAGACGGTGCTCTGATGGTAGGTGTTCTAATTGACCCCAATTCCACAGTCCGGTTAAGGACAGTATCGGAGAAGGGCCTCCAACTAGGGGGGTGTGCCACAACAGATCCTTGGGATGTCGCGGTGGCGTAGGCTGAAGAGCCAATTCCCCCGTTTGAATCTAATCTAATCTTACACTTTCATAATAAGCACAAACATTACTGACGTGAATTTCAGAAACCTAAACACTTCTGAGAAAAAAATCGAATTGATGTGTTACGAATGGATCCTAAAAGTCGCGTAGTATTTTATTACTCTAGAGATCAGTATCAACAATAAACTTGCAAATATGCTCCTTTTACAAAAATAATTAAAAAATTGCAGCATTTAGGGCGATTCTACTACAAATACCGACCGCAATAGTGCAGCCTAGTGGACCTAGGTACGGGACATATATGGACCGTAATGCGGGGAAAGTGTTAAGGTTTTCCATCGCTTGAGATGGATAAATAAATCATTTATACAAGGGAAGGGATTAGCTGAGTGGTTAGCGCGTTGGACTCCCACGCGGAGGTCCCGGGTTCGAGTCCAGTGCTACATGTCTGATTTTTTTTCTCCAGGATGCCTCTATATCTCACTGTTCGGCTGATGTGACATTGTTGTCTGGTAGCGAGAGAACACTGTCCCGGAGGGCTGCGCAGTGCACTGAGAAGGCTCCGGGCGCTAATTGACCATGAATGTTAAAGCGCCTTAAATTAAAAAAAAAAAAAAAAAAAAATCATTTATAGTCAGTCGATTCTGAAAGATGTGCAGGCAAATATCTTTATAATACAATCATCAGCGACTGATCTGAATACCGTCTAAATATATAAAAATTTTATTCCATCTTTAAAACTACGATGTTTTTATCATTATTTGACATATCACAAACAACGGGGAGCTGTATATTTTCTATGGTAGTTTTATCTTTTTTATTGCTGAATAAATTTAAGGGGTATTTGAGAAAAAAAGTAAAAATTTTAAATTACATTTTTATACCCGAGGAAATATGTATTCATGGCTGATATATAAAAAAAACTATATATATCTAATAAAATAGTAGAGTATTGATCTAAATTGGAATACCTTATATATATGGTGAATAAGGAAAAATTTTTATAGAGTTGCTGTCTCATTGCATGACGGATAATACTTCATATAAATATTGGAGGTAGATCATTGAAGAGTTATTGGCTCTATCATATAGTTTACTACTGGCCGTAGAAATGATGCTCTATTGAATAAAATAAAATTTATATGAAAACGTTATCTTTGATGAAGTTTTTTTTTACCAAATTGTGCCTTTAAATTCCGAAGAGTGGTTTAGTTTTATTACAGAGTCTTAAAACATTTCAACATATATCAGCCACACATATATCTGTTATAACCTTTTTCGCTGCTGAATTACTGAATGTTAAGGATTATATTAGATTATTCTGATCACTAATTCAGTTTTATAACTTCCTCTGTTTTTATTTGTGGGCCTGGAAGTGCTCTTTATTGAAAAGAATATTATCGATAATTGCCAAAAAATAATTAATGATTTAGCAGTGATGCATATTGTATGATTTACATGCCCTTCTCGGCAGGCTTTAATTTTTTTGGTTTAGGTTCTAATTGAAGAGCAGGGCGCTTTGGAAAAAATCTGCACTTAAACCATTATACTAGGATTTACACCTATCGGTTATGTAGCCCCAGACAAAAAGACGAATTGCCGCCCCTTAAGAATATATATATATATTTAAGCAAGTCTATGCATGTTCAAACACAGGCTGAAGCAGCGCTCTGCTCATGTGCTAATGCTATTCTGTTCAGAGATGTAAATGCATGTTCAAACAAATACAAGCAGTGTCCTTTACAAATTCTGCGTTAATTTTTCAATAATATATAGCTTTTAGACAGAAACAATATAAATACGCTCGCAATGTACATTTTTAACGAACGAAAAAATAGATATGTAAAACTTTCTATTAATTGAGTACTTCAATATTTTTCTCACATTTACTGCCAAAATGGCGCCCTAAATTTTGGCGAACCGGAAAAATGTCCGCGTTGCCTGCCTCTAGAGCGGGCGCTGCTCCTATCCATTAAAGCATACTAGGGTAGATATTAAAATATATCTCTTGATTCCAAATTTAGCTCAGAATTCCACTCCCAACTTTTGCTCATTTCTACAAAATGATCGCCATTATTGAAATCCATTTGTGCTATATCCGAGACAAATCTAAGCACACTTCTTATTTCAACGAAGAAGGTTGTCAATAAGCGTTAGCAGGTATTCTTGGAGTAATTCTATATCTGTAGAGGTTAGTTTCTGGAGAATCGTTTCTTACGAGTCTCAGAAGCAACTTTATCCGAGCTGCCGCAAAATCATTCATGACCTCCTCATTCATGATGGAGATGACCGCTCCAACTTTGCCAACTGCTCGGCCTCTTCATCTCATTCAAGCCTCTTTGACGCGGTACCAAACTTAGCTTTCTCCATTGCTATATCATGGTTTTAACATCGTAACGTGCACTGTTACAGTGTTAATAAATGAACTTCTTTAATTTATATCCATTTCAATAAAATAATGCCAAATGGCGTTTCAAATTTAAAACGAAACCTGCCGCAGGAATAAAACTGTATTAACATTATGGACTTGATAACTCCTTCTTCATTGTATAACAACTGATTTAGGGAGTCATTATATCAATTCATCCACAATCATTCAAAGTCACCAACCATATCAGAGTTCATCATTTGAATTCGTACATTATTTGTAGTGGTAAAAATCTTAAATAATATAAAAGAAAGTAATTTAAAGATGATTATGTAATTGTTACAGGATAGATGATGGGAGTAGATGAAGATAAAAATTCACTACTGCACGTAAGCACAATGTTATATTTTGCGCACATTATGTGGAGAAAGATTATAAGATTATATTGAAAAAGGAGAGTGAATATAATGAGGGTAGAGTGACTGAATCTAGAGTAATGAGTAGCGTGATGGAAAATGATTACGTTGGTAGATGTGTTTCGCTTAAGAGCAATATGGTTTCTTGAATAACGTTTGAGATTTGTATTGTAGATTTCTCAATTGCAGTAGTTCTTAAGTGCTTGACTGGTTATTTTCTTCTTGGTCCCTAGTTAAAAACTTCGCATACAAATAGCACACTATAGAACTATCACTTTAAAAAAAAAATAATGTCAGGATTTATTTATTTATTAATTTTTTTTGGAGGGTTCTGCAGGAGTTGCAACGGTAGATTTATTTTAAGCAAACCTGTGACCTGAAAGATGCCCCACGGAGCCTTCTCAATGCATTGCACGATTTCCATCTAGTGTTATCTCATTTCAGATTACACAGCCCATCATGAACACTGAGCTGTAAATATTCCTAGGAAGTGGTTAAATCTATGGCAATGTAGTGGAAGTAGCAATTGGGAAAAAGTGAATTTTGACAATATTTTGAGTGAAATAATTTTGGAAAATTAAAGTAATGAATTTAGGTACTTAACAAATAGTGTATTTTCGTGAAGGGGAAAGAGCCCAAGTACTATTAAATTAAGGTCAGTGCTATTAAAGAGACAAAGGGTCAAGAATCCGCTAGGGTAAGACAATGCCATTTGGCCAACTGTTTTGTAGGAGAAAATCCCTCTCTAGAGCAGAGCATTCTTTAGACAGTCTGAATTAGACATTCAACCAGAACATATGTATCAGGAATCGCTCTCTTAAATTCAGTGGTGCCAGTTTAAGTATTAACATTTGAGTTTCAAACAATTTAGCTACTAGTTATTGATTTCCTTGCATTCATAAGTTAATTCAAGATTCAAAATTAATAATTATCTTGTAAATTTACTAATTCTATATATATAGTTAAATTATTTATCTAAAAGTGGTTCTTAAATTCTCTATTTCTAATACATCTATCTCTATCTCAAACATACATACACATAAGCCCCATTACAAAACCGCTCGTGCTATAACACTTCACACCAACTACATTTTAGCAGCAATGCCCGACTGCTCGAACCCGGCACCTCTGTTTCGGACTGTAATCCCCCTTTTCAACTGCAACGTCATCCTTTCCTCTAAAAATGCCACTTTTGTGCAGTGTTTGCTGTTACCACCTAGTTAATAAAGTTATATTAAATGAGTTGCTAGAACCTCAAGTTTAGGAAAAAAAAAAAACGATTAACCAAAAGTGTAAATTTACATTATAGTTTGAGAAATTTTTTTCTCAAATTGAGCTCAATGTTTTTCCTAAAATGTGGAAAACAAGAAGTTAATAAAGTTATATTAAATGAGTTGCTAGAACCTCAAGTTTAGGAAAAAAAAAAACGATTAACCAAAAGTGTAAATTTACATTATAGTTTGAGAAATTTTTTTCTCAAATTGAGCTCAATGTTTTTCCTAAAATGTGGAATGTTAAATATAAGATTTAAGCCTCATCACTTTTATTGGAAATATTCTGTCGGAAAAAATTGATTTTATAAATGATGTAATGGAATTGGTGAGTTAGATTTAACTTTTAAACTGTCATTAAGTTTTTATTGAGGGCTGACAGTTGACATGCTGCCATGCAATCTAATCACAGTTATAATCCCCACCACTTTATATTTGCAGTAAAAATTTGATGTTTGAAGAAACTATGTCAATTATTACGGTATTATTGTAGTGGGAGAATGTCGAGGGAGTATTTCCCAACAGATTTTTTTTTTTATATTTCTATTAAAAAGAATAACAGAAGATTTATTGATTATTCTTGATAATATCATGATTTTTAAAAATTGCAATATCAATAAATTCCGTACAAAACTACAATATGATAATGTGACAAACAATGTAAATAAAGAGATCATTAATAATTTGATAATACGTAGTTGAAATTCTATATAGACAATCTTTTGATTTAGTAATGTACGTATAATTTTTAAAACAAGACAAGTAGTGCAAATACGTAGATACATGTATTTTCAACGTGAATAAATTTATGATTTACCTTTTAAATTATTAACCAATCATTATATTATTATATGTCCATCAGTTAACAATATGATGTACTATTGATTGTTAATTATTATCTTCAATAATTCTAATACATATTTTCTTTTTGTTTTTCATGAATTTTAAATTGGAATTTTTTTAACATTACCAAGATAAAGTAATGTTCTTTTTATAAATTATAATCTTTTGATTTACTCTATTTAGACAGATGCGATTTATTTAAGAACTGTCCACAATATCTCTTGTGTCTGGTATTGTTAATTTTGCAGTTAATCTTTGCACTTACCTACATGATACAGACATGTGAGGTTTATTTCTAAATATCATCATCATCGCTAGCCTCTCCTTGATTTGCATTTGTAAGTGTTTATTGAAGCATTATTTAGTTATTCATTATTTTCCTTGGAGAATTTTGAAGCATTTTGTTTACTTTCTCTTACTCTTAATAAGAGGAAATATTATAATCGTGTCAAATTTCGATATCGAGTTTTCACCGAAAATACTCGTTTTGAGGTTCCCTGAGTCCAAAAAAGTGGTTTTTAGCAAATGGTCTGTGTGTGTGTTTGAATAGCATAGCTCAAAAACGAAAAACCGTAGAAAGGTGAAACTTGATATTCCGTTTAGGTATCATCACCATGGGATCTGACAGTACCTTAATCTGTCAAAATTCCTCAACCGGAACAGCCACTTTACTAGTTAATTTATTTTACTTTTTTGCGTTTTTCTTAAAAAAAAATGACTCCGACTATTTTCTTCAAACTTGTTATATCAACTACACATACAAGGAGCTACAATTTTTATTTTAAAACATTTCTACGGCAAAATTCATTTAAGGGCACTTTTGGGGGAGGGGTAGGGTTAGTATATACATGTATGTATGTGAACAGCATACCTCAAAAATGAAAAACCGTAGAAAGTTGTTGTTCCGTTTAGATATCACCATGCGATCTGACATTACATTATCTGTCAAAATTTCTCAACCGGAAGTACCACTTTACTAGTTTTTTTTTTTTACTTTATTGCGACTTTTCAAAAATGGCTCAGACGATTTTTTTCAAACTTGTTATATCAACTACACATACATAGATGTACAACTTTTATTTGAAACATTTTTCTGGGAAAATTCATTTAAGGGCACTTTTGGGGGAGGGGTCAGGTTTGCCTCTAAAGTGCTATTTCAGTTTCTTCTTCTTTTCTGGCGCTACAGTCCTGGGTGGACCCTGGCCTCCCACACAATCCTTCTCCATTTCTCTCTATCCTGCATCCCTTCTTTCCAATCTCTCACGCCCATCGTTCTCAGGTCGCTCTCCACATCACCTCGCCAATCTTTCCTCGTCCTTCCCCTTTTCTTTTTACCGGGAAAATCCTCCTTCATGATCTTTTTTGTGGCAGAGTTTACGGGAAGTCTTTCCACATGTCCAAGCCAGCTTATCCTTCTTGCTTTTATGAATCTTACTATATTTTCTTGATTCATTAGTGCGCTTATTTCCTTGTTTGTCCTTATTCTCCATTCCCCTTGTATGCATATTGGACCGAAGATTTTCCTCATTATTTCCCTTTCAAAGGTCCCTAGGGCTTGCTGGTCAGCTTGTTTAAGCGTCCAGGTTTCAGCTCCGTAGCAAACAACTGGTCTGATTAAGGACTTGTACATTTTGACTTTAGTAATTTTAGCCAAGAGTTTCGATCGTATTAGCTTTAGCAGGCCGTAATACGCTCTGTTTCCAGCCATTATTCTGTTTTTTATCTCTGGACTAATCCTATTGTCACTATTAATTTGAACTCCAAGGTATTTAAACTGACTAACTGTTTCAAAAATGTGGTTGTTATACATGTAACAATATGGCCCTCTTCTTACTTCGGAATTAGAGACTACCATATACTTAGTTTTTTGGTCATTAATTGTCAGACCGACCTTTTCACATTCTGGTACCAGCTCATTTAAAAGTTCCGTTATAGCGTTTTTATTTCTTCCCAGAATCGCGATATCATCAGCATATCCCAGTATCTGGTTTGTGCGAGTCGCTAGGGTACCGCTTGGAACAATTCTTCCGATCGCTTTATGCAGAGCCAAATTAAACAAGACTGCAGATAGGGCGTCTCCCTGTCTTACACCTGAGTTAAATTGGAAAGTATCACTTATTTGACTATTAACTAGCACTTTGGCACGTGAATTAGACATTGTCATTTTAATTAAATTAATTAATTTAAACGGTACATCATAATGTCGTAAAGCTTTAAAAAGTTGATTTCTGTTTATTCGGTCGAACGCTTGTTTGAAATCTATAAAAAGTATGTGTACGTCTAAATTATGTCCATAACATTTTTCTAATATTTGTCTTAAAATAAAATCTGATCAGTTGTTCCCTTGTTGGGTCTGAAGCCACACTGGAAGTCCGTTAAAATCCTCTCTGAATAGATTTTCAATTTTTGTAGTATAAGGTTCGATATAATTTTATACACAACATTAAGAAGAGTTATTCCTCGGTAGTTTTCACATTGTGTCTTATCTCCTTTTTTGAAAATCGGGAAAATTAGGCCTGAGCACCAGTCATCAGGCATCTCTTCATCCAGCCATATTTTTAAAGTTAGGTTATACAATCTTTGGTGAAGCCGTTCCCCACCATTCTTAAGAATCTCAGCGGTAAGATTATCCTCTCCTGGAGCCCTATTGTTCTTTAGCATTCCTATTGCATCTTCAAAATCTTCAAAATCTTCAATAGTGGGTGGCTCAATGTCTGGTTCAATTCTGGTATCCGGCTCTAATTCTGTGCGCATAACCATTTCTTTTCTTTCATCTGTATCTGTATCTCCTTCCTTTTCTTCCGCTTCTTCGTTAACATTCAGCATTTCCTCGTAGTATTCAGCCCACCTTTCCATTACCAGATTCCCTTCGCTTAGCAGCTCGCCATTTTTACTACGACAGGTATTCATCTTAGTCCTAAAACCATTCGTTGTTCTCCTAACTGCTTGATAAAATTTTCTTTCTTCTCGGCTTTCTCGCATTTCTTCTATTGCTTCTACCTTTTTTTTGAGCCATTCTCGCTTTTTCCTTCTACATATCGTAGCCGCTCTTTTCCTGCTTGAGTTGTACTTGTCTCTGTTACTTCTCGTATCCCTTTGGAGCATCTTCATTCTATCAGTGTTTTTCTGTTCAATGCATTTGCACATTCCTCATCAAACCACTCAGAATTTTCGCGATTGTTTTTCTCACCAAGGATCTGCTCCGACGCTTCTTGTACGATTGTTTTAATACTACACCATTCTTCTTCTTTATCATGCTTCGTTTCACACTGTAGTAATTTACCTGATATCATATCGTCGAACCTTAGTCTGATTTCATTATCTACCAATTTCTCCGTATTCCATCTTTTCCGTATCATTTTACTACCTTTTCTTACGTTTGCTATCCTATGTCTCAGCAATGTTTTCACCAGGAAGTGGTCACTATCACAATTTGGCCCCCTACAGGCTCTTACATCTATGATGTCTGAGGCATGCCTTGCAGAAATGAGCACATGGTCAATTTGACTCACTCCTCCACTTGGAGCCTTCCACGTACTTAAGTGTATCCTTTTGTGTGGGAAACTTGTGCTTTTGATTATAAGGTTTCTAGAAGTTGCAAATTCCGCTAGTCTATGTCCATTATCATTCGTGACATCGTGAAGGGTGAACCTTCCTGCCACGGTTTTCAGGTAGTCCTCTTTTCCAATCTGGGCATTGAAATCTCCTAGGATTATAGCAACATCATATCTGGGAATTAGATCTAATGTACTGCATAACTTGTCATAGAATAGGTCTTTTTCTCCTTCTCCTTTGTCTTCAGTGGGCGCATGCACCGAAATGAGGGATAAGTTCCTAAATTTCCCTTTGATTCTTACTTTGCAAATCCTGTTACTAATGGCCTCATAATCTAGTATAGAACCTCTAATCCTTTTATTTATTATAAATCCGGTCCCATATAGGCCCATTCTTGCCTCTGATCCACTATAAATGAGGGAATATTCCTTTTTATCCATACGTCCTTGCCCAGGCCATCTTATCTCTTGTAGCGCGGTCACGTCAATATTGTATTTAATTAATTGGTCAGCAATTTCTTTCATCTTTCCTGGCTGAAGCATGGTTCTTACATTCCATGTAGCCATAGTCCAATTTATTCCGTTTTTCCAGTTTTTTCTTTTCTCGCCAGGGTCATAACATTTATATCCATCCGGCTTTCCTTTATGTGTGGGTTTCGTAATCGGTTAATTTCAGTGTAATGAGTGATTGGCCCATTGACACCTAGCTTGGTAGAGGGGCTGCCTCTTTAAAGCTTCCAAGCAAGCTTCTCCATCCGGAGAGGTCTCCTAGGGAAGGTAGCCCTAGGGTGTGTAGTGTTTATGCCTTTGCTTGTGTGTTATGATTATGTCTGTGAGTGAGTCTGATGTAGTGTATATGTATGTGTATTGTTCTGGTGAGTGTGCATGGTGTACTAAACTGTGGTAACCCGTGGGGACGCTACTCCCCAAGTAGCTGCATGCATCAACTACCCCTTGCGGGATGCTATTTCAGTTTATTAGACAATTCTATCATCTAAATAATGTTAATTAGAATTAAATATGATGTTGAAATTCAGAGTTTGAAAAAAAATCGGATGACCAGAAGTGCGGTTACTTTACACTTTTTCTGAATGATTTTTTTCACTTTTTCGCGATTTTTTCAAAAATGGCTTCGACAATTTTCATGAAACTTCGTATATAAACTACGAATACAAAGATCAACAACTTTTATTTCAAACATTTCTCTGAGAAAATTCATTTAAGGGCACTTTTGGGGGAGGGGTAGGGTTAGTATATACATGTATGTATGTGAACAGCATACCTCAAAAATGAAAAACCATAGAAAGTTGTTGTTCCGTTTAGATATCACCATGCGATCTGACATTACATTATCTGTCAAAATTTCTCACCGGAAGTTGTTTTTTTTTTTTACTTTATTGCGACTTTTCAAAAATGGCTCAGACGATTTTTTTTCAAACTTGTTGTATCAACTACACATACATAGATGTACAACTTTTATTTGAAACATTTTTCTGGGAAAATTCATTTAAGGGCACTTTTGGGGGAGGGGTTAGGTTTTCCTCTAAAGTGCTATTTCAGATTATTAGACAATTCTATCATCTAAATAATGTTAATTAGAATTAAATATGTTGTTGAAATTCCGAGTTTGAAAAAAAAATTGGATGACCAGAAGTGCGGTTACTTTACACATTTTTCTGAATGATTTTTTTCACTTTTTCGCGATTTTTTCAAAAATGGTTCTGATGTCTTTTCTTGAAACTACCAATAATCTACACACACAAAGATCTACAACTTTTATTTAAAACATTTGTCTCAGAAAATTCATTTAAAGACACTTTTAGATGAGGGGTGGGGTTATGTTTTTCTCTAATATGCTATCATACTTGATTATACAATTCTATCTTCCAAACAAAATTAATTAGAAATAAATAGATGGCCAAAATTCCGAGTTTCAAGAAAATTAGTAAACCGGAAGTGCGCTTTTACCGGACAGTTTTTTCAGTTTTCGACGAATTTCATTAAATTTGGTACACAAACTGTAAATTTGCCATTATTGAGAATTGGAGTAAGAGAAAGTTGTGTGAGTGTTTCACACCAGATTTTTTTTTTTGTTGATAGACTTTAGCGGCAAGAAATGTTAAAAAAATGCAAACAGTTCTGTCATTATGTCAGTTGAAACATGCGTAGAATACATTTTTACATGTTCCATTGATAAGCATATGTTTGTAACTAGGTATTGATATTTTTATTACGGATAATAGTTTTAGCAAAAGTAGCTTTTGCTTTGATGGTATTTAGCATTAGGAGTGCTATTGTCTGTATTGCCAGTTAGCAATAGATAGATATATGAGCATTTGTTCCAATGGGTTGCGAGTATAAAAAGTTCAAGAAACTCTGGTACATTCAACACACATGTCCCTGCATTGTTAGCGCATGTGAAAAGATTAACTTTCAAATTTCTCAAGTAAGCTTGGTGATAAAAAAAAAAAAAAAATCATTTAATAGGATCCGAAGAGCAGAGAAAACACAAAATTGACAATCTAGTTCAGTGATGGCGAACCTTTTGAGCTCGGTGTTCAAAATTTTGAAAAATAGAAACATAATTCTCGTGGCGTGTCACTCATCAAGTTAATTATTTGTTTAATGCCATTTAAAATACAAAAGCCAAAATTATGAAACCAATAGTTTACATTTAGAGACTTGTCTTACATATTTCATTGACACTTAACATACAAAATCAAGTAATATATATATAAAATATAATTGAACAAAAACAGAAAAACAATATAAATTTATACAATTAGAAAATAAATATATATGAAAAATTAGTGACTTTTTTGGTGTGGTGGTTGGTTCCGCAGAGCTGGAAAGCATCAGAGACATTTTCCGTGGTAGCCTGCTTCATTTTGTGGTCATCGACCGGTTTCGGGCGTTCGCCCATCTTCAGGATGCGTTTTTCAGACAGTGCGACAACACAGACTTGTACAGAGCAAACTTGAGTGTGAAAACTAAGTTTGCTCTGTGCATGTCGGTGTTGTCACACTGTCTGAAAAACGCATCCTGAAGATGGGCGAACGCCCGAAACCGGTCGATGACTACAAAATGAAGCAGGCTACCGCGGAAAATGTCTCTGATGACTTTTTTGGTGCTGAAGTTTGTCTGCTAAATCTTCTATTTCGGGTTTATACTTGGTACATTTCAAGGCCAAGCAAGCGCCACTGACTTCATCTGTTAACCGATTCCGTTTGTTTGTCTTAATATTATTTAATGCTGAGAACAATGTCTCACAAAAATATGTGGATGAAAAAATTGTTAGCAAAACAACTAAAGGAGATCTCGAGGAGCGGTCAATAAAATGTACACTTTTTTTTAAATCTTTTCCAACGTTTCGACAAATTTATTGTCTTTTTCAGGGATAAAATTAAAAAAAATGTTAATCGGTATTTATAATTTCCATAAAACAAACTAAACACAAAATATGTAGTAAACAGAGAGAGTTGCTAACTATATGAGCTACATTATCAGAAAAAAAAGATTTTTTTGAATTATAAAATTTTTTATCTTTGAAGATGCGTGTCACCAAAAATGAGCTCGCGTGTCATAGGTTCGCCATCACTGATCTAGTTACTCGCTACCTAGGCCAGACTAGAGTGGGAGATTCTGTGTATATACACCCGAGCTAGCCTATAGGGGAGCAGTTTTTTACAACAGTTTTCGACCAGTTAATAACGAGTCAGGAGCCTTCTAATACCTTTCTCATCACTCAATCTATATCTCTCGCTACATAACTTCTATATACTTGTAAAGTCCTTGCAGCTTGTGCGTAATTTCATTATACAATGTTCAGCACGAATTCTAGTTTATTTCTCTAAAATCCTCCTTCACGAATTCCCTCTCCTTCTCACGTCCATTAGAGGCATCAACAATACGCTCAAGTTATTTACATTTATATTTTTATATCTTGCTTTCATTACAGCTGAACATGGAATAAACTTAGGTATCTAAATGAAAATTGTTTCGTTGATATTTAATTGCCATACGATCGGTAGAGATTCCCATGAGTAAAAAGTTAGTCAATTCGGAGATATTTAATTCAATTGTGTTATGTTACATAAGTTATTATACACAGTTAATGTAGGACGACTACTCCCGCGAGGGGAGGGGAATAGGCTACTGAGAAAAAGATTGGACTTCCATGCCTTCCAGTTTATCAGTTAAAACCAACCGTTACCCTCTTCTTTTCCTTTCTGTTTGCTGTTTAATAAAGAAATACTATCTCCTACCAAATCATCCCTCTTTTCTGAGGGCAGTATGGATAGAGAGAGACCCATGTCTCGGCTGCTTCCAGTTCTTCTTCTTCTTCTTCTTGATCATCCTTTCTTTACCATCCTCGTTTTCTTCATTCACTTTTATTAGATTTCCTAATTCAATTTGTCACATTTTGTTAAGATTTAATCCAAAGTAAAGGTAGAAATCTCCGCCCACTATCTAGGAGAATGGGACCATCTAGTACTACGCAGTATCTTACAAGATCCTTTATTCACTTGTCAGACTTTTACCTTTTACCCATGGCAATCTTATCACTAAATCACACTCACTTTAACAGTACTAATAATCAACTTGATTTATATCTTGTAAATAAAATAACTTAGGATTTCAATTGGTATACAATTTGTTTTATATGTATGATTTTTTATTAACCCTTTTTATTTAAAAGAGAAAAGAGAAATTCTGAAAAAAAACATATGGAATTAAACTAATTAAAAATAATTTTGCTAATTAAATAACTGGTTGCTTTAATGTAATCTAACTAAATTTCTTACATATCCTGTGTTCAAGAAAAAAACCAGGTCATAAATGATCAAACACATATTCCATTCAATCCGTATTTAATAACTAAAAAACCTTTTGCTTTCAAGTCATTGTTCTCTGAATATAACTTCATTTAAAGCTAGGCTAGCAAATAATCATGGCTTATTGCAAGTTTGAATCATGCCATGGGTTTTCTCGGTATTTTTTTGCGTATTGCCAGTCCACCGCACGTAATTTTTAACCTCGTTTGAAGATTCTTTATGAATTTCTCTTCATTGGGATTGCAATTGCATTTTGTAGAAAGTTCTTTTCCTAAACAAATGTGTTCCTTTCCAAGAATGATTCATACATTTGGAGATATACATTATTTTATATGTAAAATTCAATTTTTTTACCAACTACTTAAATAGATAACTGTTACTGCTAGAAAAGAGAAAAGAAAACTGAAGTTTCTGTATTTTATAGCTTCATATTCTCGTAAATAAAGCTACTGTAAACGTTTTTACCAATTTAACATAAATCTCTCTTTCTCCAAAAAAGAAGTAAAAAGTTTTATACCAAATATCACAATTTACTTTCATTAAACTATCTTATAAAATATCTTTTTATAAATTGAATAATATTTGGCCAAAAAAAATAATGCTGACCGACTTTTAACAACATCTTTAACCTCAACAATTTTCAAGACTTGTTGTCAATAGTTGTTGATTTGGGGATAAAAACTTGCCGTTTTTTCTTTATCTATTTTCACCATGAACTTATTCAGCACTTTGTGCTTTCCTATACTTCGCTAAGAAAACTCTAATTTTTTTATATTTTATTTTGCCTTTTCAAAAAATTTATCGAGTTTGTTATTAAGTTCTTGTCAGAAATTATATATTTCTTTTTTTAATAAAAAGTAAGTTTCCCTTTTGACTAAATTTAATTTGTAAACGTTATTGTAACAATTTAACATAAATATAGATTAACCCATTTTTTTTTCTTCTGGGAATTACTTATTTTTGGTATAATTATGAACTAAACATATAAGTAATGTATAAGAATAAAATATATAATTATCTCCTTTTTTTTAAAAACAAAATTACTAATCAAATAGAACTTTTCAGAAATAATATTTTAGGCCCGAAATTATTAGCGAATGCGTGACCAGTTTGCCGGGGGGGGGGGGGGAAAGGACACCTGCTTTAGTTTCACCATTTTTTTTTTTTATCTTGAGCTTGTTAATTACTTGTTTAATTTTAATTTCTTTTTTTTATTAAATCAATTTAAGATAATTTTTATTCAAATGATTATAATTTTTAATCGTGCACAATGTATGTAAAGAATATTGCAAATAATATACCACAATGTTCAAGAAATTGTGCCCAATAATATCAGAATTTTTACTGTAATAATCAACCAAATAACTTGATAAGACTATATGTTTGTTGGTATAATGGATATGAGAAGGAGAGAAAATTAGAGAGAATGTTTTAGAAAATAAACTGGAACCTAAGCTGAACACTGTGTCAGAGACATTTTCCGTGGTAGCCTGCTTCATTTTGTGGTCGTTCGCCCATCTTCAGGATGCGTTTTTTAGACAGTGTGACAACACATACTTGCACAGAGCAAATTCAGTTTACACATTGGGGGGTTTCTTCAGATCCATTACACTGGGGGGTTACAAATAACAACATTTCAATCAAATATTATATAAAAATACTTTAGACCTTTGGAAAATTAAAATAATCATAAATTGTTTTTATGCGGAATCTCTAAAAGAGTGTTTAAACTGAATTTGCTCTGTGCAAATCTGTGTTGTCACACTGTCTGAAAAACGCATCCTGAAGATGGGCGAATGCCCGAAAACGGTCGATGACCACAAAATGAAGCAGGCTACAACGGAAAATGTCTCTGATGCTTTCCAGCTCTACGGAACCAATCACCATGAAAACTGTATAATGAAAGAAAACACAAACTGCAAGGAATTTACAATAGAAGTTACATAGCGAGAGATATATAAAGAGACAAACTGGCTGAATAATGAGAGAAGGTTTCTGACTAGGTTGTAAACTCGTCGTAAACTGTTCTAAAAACTCCTTGAATTGTGTTGCTGTCCACTGTATTTATATGAATCGAACTGCCCCTCTTTTTCTGGCCTAGATGGAGAATAACTAAATTTGATTCACTTAATGTGGTTCTCCACTCTTCGGATCCTATGAATCTTTGATAATTCGGATCCCATTACATGGGGGGGGGTTACAAATAACATTTCAATCAAATATTATATAAAAATACTTTAGACCTTTGGAAAATTAAAATAATTATAAATCGCTTTTAATCGGAATCTCTTGGGATCTGCTTTACCTAAAATTGAATGTAAAAGAGACGACATTTTTCATCGATATATTTGAAAGATAAATACTTCATAAAATATTTATGTAAATAAATGTAAGTATTGAAAGTGGTAGGTTTGTGACATAACCTTCATAGGAGAATTTGCTACTACCATCAAGATCTGCACCAGCGATGGCTCTAGGCGGGCTCTTGCCCAGCCGGTTCTGCCGCGACCCTCTTACTCGTCAAGACATAATAATTGTAGTATAAAAAAATAATTATATAATTAACAATATTGCAGTTTTAAAAAACTACATCATTGATTAACACACAGCTTATTAACTAACTACCTTTGTTATTGATGGCTGAGTATAGGCACGACGTTACAGCGCCATTCATTTTCAGGATTAGTTGCCCTGAAGCATCATTAATGGTTCTGGAGATTAACAATTTTTGATCATATCATATAAAACTGGCAAAATTTAAAATAAACTTGCAACAACGAGATATTTTATTTTTCTCTAACAAATTTCGATCTATCTTCCTTCTAAACTGGTCGCTTTCTATGTATCATCGTCAAAAACTGAAAAAAAAAACACTTACCAGCACCAAAATGTTCGCCTTCCAGTTCATGGATTTTTTTTTTATTTAAGCTTCCAGCGATTTTCGTTTTTGAGATATTTTGTTCACACATACACACACACACACACACATCATTCGCTAAAAACATTTTTTCGAACTTATGGGACTTCAAATCTCAACTTCAAAAATGATCGCAATACTTCTTCTTATTATTATAGCTATTAAGAGAAAGTAAAAAAATTCTTAAATTTTTTTTTTGTTTTTGTTTTTTCTTTACTACGCCTGTGAATCGGTGGCAAGGTTTGCCATTCGGTATCGCGTTGCCCAGCAAAGTTTGGACATTGTTGTCCACTTGTCCATGTTCGTGCTTAAAGAATTTCTTATGACCACAAGTCCGGTACATGTGCTATCCCGATTTTGAACAGATGCATTTGTAGGTAGTCGTGTCCAGTAGTTAAACTGAAACATGCTACAGCATTCCTCCTTTCCAGATTAGCCGGAATACGCTTCGATTTCACTTGCAGGTGTTCCCACTGCTGCTTCCCTGGCGCTTGCTATTGATGGCAGTTGTGAGTTTCCTCCGCCACTGTATAGCGAATGATTCTCTTCGCAGAGGCATAAGGTAGGGAGTATTCAGGTTGAAGGGTTCCTTCAGCGAAGTTTGTCAGCTTCCTCGTTGCCAACTAATCCACAATGAGAAGGGATTCATTGAAAAGCGACTTGCTTTCCTGACTGCTCCAGCTTGGATAAGGGGCCCCTGCGGCAATTTAAAACATCAAATGACTCTGTCCTCTTTTTGCAAGTAATCGCTTATATCGATAAAAAGTGCGATTTTACTCTCCGCCGTGGTTTCTATCGCTCTCAAATACTTCTTCGATAGATGGTACCGATCTCGCCATTGAAGTTCGTGGCTTCCCTACCCACAGGTAGGGCAAGCTGAAAGGAGGATGAATAGACTCCAGCACCAGCGTTCTTAAATCTGTTACTTGGTATATTGATTACTGTAAGTATATACTTTTGCCAAGAGCATTCAAAATCCCATCTTTATAGCACTAAATAACATCACCAATGGAATTGAAAATCCAAAAATTTGGGCATTATTGAAATAAAAAAAAAATTAAATAAAAACTAAAATGAATTTTAAATTAAATATAATTATTTTATTGTAATATTGTAATAACCGTATAATATATAAAACTGAAATATATTGCACATTTCTATCAAGAAAAATATTGTATATAGAATATATCAGCAACGAAATGTTATATAAAAATTCTAAATCTGAAAAAAAATTTATAAAATATAATTGGTAAGAATTGTATCAAATTTTTACTTTCTCTTACAGCTGTAAGAGGAAGTATTGCGAGCGTGTGAAGTTTTCACTGGAAATATATGTTAAGAGGTCCCCTAAATGGTTTTTAGAAATTATTCTGTTGGTGCGTATGTCTGTGCGTGAAGATATATCTCACAAATGAAAATTCGCTCGAAGCTCTAACTTTGTATTTTGGTCAAGTGTAACCTAGAGGACGCAACAATATGGATTATTTGTACATACAGAGAGAGGAACATCAACTGAATGTACTGAAGTCTACTGAATAGATTTTTTTAAAGTTTTTTGCGATTTTCATTAAAACGGCTCCGATGGATTCTCTTTAAAGTTTGTGTGGCTACAAATCGTAAAAAATGCTACAACCTTTACTTGTATCATTTTTCCAAGACAGTTCATTTAAGGGGTATTCTGAGGGGGCAGTACTGGTTGACGTTAGGCTTTACGCTATAATGCAATATTGATTTGTTATACAATTATAATATTAATATGCATCTGTAGCTGAAATTCCGTGTTTGAAGAATATTGATTTTACGAGAATTACGACTTTTATATTATATTATATTTCGGATGAATGTATGATGGTCATTCAATAAGTAATGAGACAAATCGCTGTAGCTAGTTGGCTGTTTAAAGTGCGAGGAGAGCTGCTATATTTAAATAAATATGCCTTCAATCAAGCGGTCGCACTATATGTTCGTCATGTAACAGAAAGGAGGTGGAGGATGTTTATCATTTCGTGGCTACTTGCCCCATCTTGGCTGAGTTCCGTGTCCAATATTTGAAAATGGTTGAATGAGTTTTGACGAGTTTGTCTCGCATCTGAATGGCAAATACTGGCCAAATTTAATAAATTTTTGTATGAACGCATGGAAATTTAGGTACTTTTGTGTCCAACAGTTTAACTACTAATGTAAAAGTTACCCCTAGTTGTTATTGTGTTTAAAAAGAAAAATAATTCAACAAATAAAAATTAATTCCTTTTTTTTATTATATCAAATAATATTTGGAGATTTGCACTAAAGATAAATACATTAATTTGACAACCCCTCAGACGGTCACTGACCATGAGTATGTCGATAAGTAATATTTGTTGCAGAATAATATGTAAAAATTATCTGAATAAAGACTTATTATTATTATTAAATCGCTGGAGCTCAAAAACGATTTATTTAATCAATACAAGACTTTTGGCTACTTTTCAACATAGTCCTCAGCAACATTTATACACTTTTCCCATCGTTTTTCTTCTAATTTGTGTATGCCTATGGTATAAAATTCTTTGGATTGATCTTGGAAGCCACTTTTGCATCTGATTTTTAACTTCTTCATTGGATTGAAAATGTTTCCCACGTAGAGCCTCTTTAAGGGTCCAAACAAATGGAAATCCGATAGGGCGAGGTTGGGGCTGTAGGTGGGATGTGGAAAGATCTCCCACCCCACTTTCTGAAGCGTTGTCATGAAGCAAAATCACGCGTTCAGTCAAGAGTCCACGACGTTTCGTTCGAATGACAGGCCTTACATTATTTGTGAGCATATCACTGTAATACTGGCTGTTGATGGTTCGTTTATGTTCGAGACAGTCACAATAAATAGGCCCCAGCGTATCTCAGAATATTGTAAGCATGACTTTACTTGCATACAGCTAGGTCTTGAATTTCATTCGAGTAGGAGAACCCGCATGCTTCCATTCAAGGTTTTTACGCATAAACTCCGGCACAAAATTGTGTATGCATGTTTCAACATATTTTTCTATTGAAAAATTATTTGTCATAATAAACATCGTTCTTTCAACGGTTGACTGATTTCAAATCTGGTTTCTTTGTGGGCATCCGTAAGTTGTCTTGGAATCCATCTCGCACAAGTTTTCTTGTATTGCAGCTTATTCTGAATAATGTTATGGACAGTTCCAACACTTCTTCAGCTATCAGTTCAACAGTAGTACACCTGTTATCCTGAATTAATGCGTTAATGCGAGTTTTCAGTGAGGAAGTCGCAACTTCAAGCGGTTGTCCACTTCGTTGCTCGTCACAGAAAACTTACACGGCCAATTTTTAAACTGTTCTACCCATTTCGTATACGTTCTAACGGTTCAAACAATTATTCCCGTACATTTTCAACATTCTTTCGTGGATTTCACTAACTTTGATACCCTCTACAACTAAAAATCTAATCATTGAGCGTCATTCTTCCGAGCAGCAATGTTCGAGCGGACTCGCCATTGTTAACTGAATAGATTTGAGGTTATGTTTACCAAATACTCTCGAACAGCTGATGAGAAAGAAACCGTTATTTTCTAAACAAACAGTTTCTTAGCAAACCGTTTCTAATCGCCGTTTCAAGCGATTTGTCTCATTACTTATCTAACGAGCCTCGTACATAATCAGTTTTATGTGAAATTTGTAATTGGGTAATATATGTATAAATAAAAAAATAAATAAATATATAAATCAAAGCTATGTAAATTGCAATAAGAGTGATCTGATGATTCACAGCAGATTTTTTTTTCATATCTGAAAAAAAAGTAGCCTATATTCATTTGGAATAAAAAATATTTTCTCTTACACTGTGTAGGAGAAAAAAAATAACGCATCAGTGTAACTGACACGTTTATCTGAAACGGTTTACTAGAAAATGGATTTTTTGATAGGTAACTTTGGTAATGGGTGAGGGAAAATTTTGGCTTCCCCTTTAAAATGTCAGTACCGTTTTATAACATATTTAAAATTATTGAATATTAAAAATATATTGATAAAGTTCTGTTTTTAATAAAATTTGTTAACGGTTTACTTTCTTTAGTGAAAGTTTCTCGAAAATACCTCAAATAATTTTCTTTAATCTTGGGATACCAACTAGATATACAATGGTCCTATGTTCTTTAGTCATGTATACGTTTTGAGGTCCTATGAGTAAGAAAAATCTGCTGTGAAACACTCACACAAATTTCTCTTACTCTTGGTAGTTAAAATTAAGTATAACATGACGAATTTTCTTTAAACTCATAATTTACATATTTGCTTCAATAAAAGTACTGAGATGCTTAGAGAATAAGTATTGTTTGGTTGGTTCCGCAGAGCTGGAAAGCATCAGAGATATTTTCTTCCGTGATAGCCTGGTTCTTTTTGCAGTCATTGACCGGTTTCGAACGATCATCAGTATGTTTTTTTTTGTCAAACAGTGTGATAACATAGACTTGCACAGAGCAAATTTAGTTGATTACACTCTATTTAAACTAAAGTTTAGTTGATACACTCAGTGTATTATTCACACGATCCGAAACCGGTTGTTGACCACAAAAAGAAGCAGGCTATTATGGAAAATATCTCTGATATCTACCTTCTAACCTTGCCAGATTCGAGAAGTGATATTCTGCCCCAACAACACTGAAGTAGAGTACACCATCAACACTGAACCAAGTGCACATAACATTTGAAATTTAACGCACAAATCCCGCAGGATTGTTCAAAATCAATGTAAAAATAATAATAATAATAATAATAATAATAATAATACTTACTTACTCCCCGGTGCTACAGGTCTGGGTCTTGGCCTCCTGAATTATCCGTCTCATACGTCTCTATCCATCGCCTCCCTCTTCCAATTTCGAACTCCAAGCTTCGCAGCGTCCCTTGTCACCTCATCGTCTCAGCTGCTCCGTGGTCTTCCACTTCTTGTTTTTCCACAGATTTTCATTTCCAATATCTTTTTAGGCAATCTCGTTGATTCCATCCTAAGAACATGTCCAGCCCACCTTAGCCTGCCTACTTTTATATCGTTTACAATATTTTCTTTTTCTAGTAAGTTATCTATTTCAGCGTTTGTTTTTATTTTCCAAATACCGTCTACTTGGGTTGCACCACATATTCGTCTTATTACTTTTCTTTCAAAGATTTTTAACTTATAACAGTCTTTCTGCGACAAACACCAAGTTTCGGATGCATATGTCATAACAGGTCTTACTAGGGACTTATACAATTTTAATTTCGTAGCCCTGGACAACAATTTTGATTTGAGCAGCTTATAGTTAGCACAATAGGCTCTGTTACCCTTCATATTCCTATTGTCAATGTCATTGCTTATTTTAGTTTTCATCATTAACGGTGGAACTAAGGTAGGCGAAGCTGGGGAACACTCTCAAAACAGAAATGGAGGATCTTAACTTCATGTACCACCCTTCTATTCGTTGTCGAAGAAAACATTTTTAAATATTTTGTTTTGTTTTCATTTATCATTAGCCCTACTTTTGACCCACTTTTAATAAATTATCTCAGAGGCCTCTTTAAGTGCAGCTTCTTCTCTTGCTATGATGACAAGGTCATCGGCATAAGCACAAATTTGCTATGTTCTCTCTGCTATTGTGCTATCCTTTAGCTGTATATTTCACAGCCAGAATGTAGGGGCTAAATTAAATAATATTGCGGAAAGCGCATCTCCTTGCCTCACTTTCGGTTGCACTTTAAACGCTTCTCCGATTTTATTTCCAATCATGACTTTATTATTAATAATAATGTTACAATAAACGTGATACGTTTGCACCTGTGCAGTTAGTATGCCAAGTTTAAAGGAAATCGTTATAAACTTTTTGGAGAAAATTCCCCAAAAGTCAAAAACTGTATTCTGTAATGTTTGCACTTCCGGTTAACCAATTTTCTCCAAATTTGGAGTTCTGGCAATACTTTTAATGTATATTAATATTATATAGATGTGTTACTGTTAGATGTGTGCATATATTATATTGAAATGTTACTTTATAGGGAAACTTAAACGTTACTGTTCCGCCCCCCAAAAAAACTCTAGAAAATTAATTTTCCCATGAAAATATGTCAAATAAAATTGATAGATATTTATAATATGTGTAGATAATATACGAAGTTTAAAGAAAATCGCGAAAAACTGAAAAAAAAATTAAAAAAATCAGTAATTACGCAATTCTGGTTGTTGGATTTTTGTCTTAAACCTTAGTGTCTGATACGGTGGTAGTGCTTAAACGTAATATCAAGTTTAAACTTCTTGCGAGTTTTTTCGTTTTCGAGTTATTCTGTTAAAACCTACACATACAGACGATTCGTTGTAAACATTGTTATCATATTTAGGGGACCTCAAAAAACAAGTATTTTTTTTTTTGTGAAAATTCAATTTTTTGTAAATTTAACAAGATCACAATTATTATTATTATTATTATTATTATTTGTCTATGGGGAGGGAAACCCTACGCTATCCAAAGCCTCACTGGGCCCCCATATTGCTACCCCAAGAAAAACAACAACAAACCGGGTCTATAACAAAAATCCAGACCCGGACCTAATCCATCTAAGATTCACCGCAGTCCGAATAAATTCGGTCAATAACCTTAAGCGGAAATAGCCTAAGCTCTTCCACAGACATCCTATTCTGACCAAAGGTCCTAACCTAATTTCCTCACAACCCAAGTAATCAGTCATAAGATGGATGGGTGTCCTCCTCTGTCTCACAGACTCTACAAAATGGATCCAGCATGAGCCCCATTATGTAGAGATGTCTCCTTAAACCACAGTGTCCAGTGAGATATCCAACCAAATGGCAGAGAGCGCTCCGTGAAAAACACAGCAACGTCTCACTAATGGCCTTGTCCGGACCTCCGATGTGCTTTACTGGAAAGTAGTTTTCAGTTTTCTGTTATTTTCTTTAAAAACGGCTCCAACGATTTTCTTTAAACTTAATAATATATATACTACACAAACAAAGAGCTACAACTTTTATTTGAAACATTTTTCCTGGAAAATGCATTTCGTAAAGTAATGCCTATTTTTTCAGACAGGCTTAACGTCCAACTACCAAATTAGGTGTTGTGGACGTAGGCGGAAGCACCTACTTTACTATTAACATTTTTCATAACAATATAAAATTTAGCAGCTATACGCTGGAATGGAACTGGGATCCTCCCACTTACAAGTCCATGCTTATAACCACTACACCAACACCCGCCCCGAAAATTCATTTAAGGGTACTTTAAATAGATTTAAGGGGTGGAGAGGTGGGGTTATGTTTTCCTCTAAAGTGCTATTTCAGTTCAACAATGTGCTATACAATTCTGTCAACTAAATAATATTAATTAGAATTATATAAATTGTCGAAATTCCCAGTTTAATCGGTTGAGCGGAAGTGCGATTTTACTGAATAGGTTTTCCAGTTTTTTGTAATTTTCTCCATAAAAATGCCGACGATTTTAAATACTAATAAGAATTGTAAGTGTGAAGAAAATTTGCCATTTCGCAGTAAGAGAATGTTGTGTGAATGTTTCACACCAGATTTTTATATAAATATGGAAAGTATCAAAAAATGTATTGTATTTACTCTGAAGGGTGAATGTATCGATAGTGTATGAGTGTTCGAGATGTTTCTCATTGCTGGCAATATCTTCTTTCTCCATCCCACTCTGCGATCTTATATATTGCTTCTCTTTTACCGCACACACTCTTTCCATGGAGTACGTATCTGTTAGTAGAATGTTGTGTGTGTGTGTGTGTGTGTGTGTGTGTACAAGTGGAAAGAGATCAGGAGTTCCTCTCCTGTTTATAAGATAGAGTGGAGGGTTTTTGGTCTGTACTGACGGTAGGTATCTGTCTTGTGCTTCTAATCCCGTTAGGTGTGATCTACTGCTTGGTGTCTGGACTGGCTAGTAGTAATTATTGACGTTGTATACGGGTGACCGTTGGGGTCACTACTTTGGAGATGGAGGCCCCTTGGCCGCTCAGGCAATCACTGCCTATTTCTCTAACATAAACACACCTACACAAGCATATTCATTCTAATATATATATATATATATATTAACACGCGCACACGTGTACAATATACACACCATGAGGTTGATCAATACATCTACTTTTCTCCTTAACACACAGGCAAAGCCGGAGCCACTAGTTTACTTTCGGGGTCATACTGCGGCTATATATCTCTTACGTCATTCACATACTATTGGTAGAGTAGTAGAAAAAAGTGTTATTTAAAACATTTATATAAAACTAAAGAATATTTGTAAACCTCTGACATGTGTGGATGGGTTTTAAAGTCCATTGTATTTGTTTAGTTAGAAAGAGCGTATTTTTTTTTTTTTTTTATAAACCCCATTATAATTCCATAAGTCTTGTCAATTTTTCAAACCGGATATTTATGTAGCTAAAATGGTTCCTAGTATCAGATTTCTAACGTGAATTATTACCAGAATATGCGTTTTGAGTCCCTAGAGAGCAAAATAGGTATATACGAAAATTCAGTACACTTACTTACTGGACATGCCTCGTACTTTCAGAGAAAGCTTTCTCTCTCAAAGAAATCCAATTTAACCGCAAGAAGTTCCAACTTGATACTTATTTGAGTATCAAAAAAAGACACGGCCATAGTCGATCCATCCTAAACTGTAAGCACCATATTTTCTTAGTTTTCCATGATTTTAATTCAATAGTTTTCTTTAAACTGTTCAGTATGCTTTCTTCAATGTATTATTACAAAAAAATTCACCAGTTGATATTAGCATGAATTATCACATTTTAAAAATATTTCAAGTTTACAGATAATAGTTTGAAGAATTTTCCTTTCAGTTTAAAATGATAGTCTTCTGCTAAAGATTATCTTCCGGTTAGCTGATATTTCTACAAACTCAAAATTTTAGTAAGATATTTAATACTATATGCGTGCTTAATATTCGGGTGTTTTAACCGTCAGTTTGTCTGTCAGTTATGTATCATTATTTATTTTTCAAGTTATTATATATAAATTTCAAGAATTAAATAAAAATGATTATATATGAACTTGTCTGATTGCCCTGATAATTAATTTTTCTTGTTTTCTATTTTGATGAGGTATCGGCAGGTGAAAAAATAATTTAACTATGTGTTGCCAATGAAACAAAACATTATCTAGAATAAACTAACAAAAATATACAGTAGATGTTTTTGAGGGATGGATACAGAAATATTAGGAAGTAAAGTTACACTTAGTGAACATTGTGTCTTAGTGTTCACTGAAAAAAGAGTATGGTATCGTGAAAAGAGGATGACAGACTGTCTGGTAGAGTGACGGTGTGCGATAGTTGTGGAATGATGGTGGTTGAATGAATGTTGTCCGAGTTATAAGTGAAACTCAGTATCTCCTAATTACTCCTCGATTTCTCCTTACAAAGTCATCAGTGGTCGCTAGATTGATCAGTTCGGCAGATTGATGGCTAGAATTTGTTGTAGGGAGACATGTCATGCCTCATGTGACGTGCAACTTGTGGGCAATGTCTTATGATCGGTTGTTGTTAAGGCATGCCTAAAATATGTCAACGCAATTTGACATATTTAATTTTGACAATATTAAGATACAAGGTATCTAATAAAACAAGTAAGATCATAGAATCATTATGTATGAAATGATTAGGAGTGGTGTTTAAAAAGGAGCTTGTGTATATGTTTAAAGAGATAAACATGAGATGTATTAAGAAATAAATAAGAAATCACTACTAGATTAAATTAAACATATTATCTTTAAAGAAATTTTAGTACTTTTCAATATATCAATAATATGCTTATAAAATCAATTATTTAACTAGATTAAATGTTAAACGCTAATAAGTAGCGCTGAAATAGTCTCTATGTATATTGGATGAATGTCCAATTTAGACTGGTTAAGTGCTGCAAGACAACTCATGAAAGAATGCCTTTTCTTGGTAGTTAAAATCCTGTCCTTATGTATGATTGATAGAAGGGGTAAAAGACAAAGCTAACTAAGTTCTCCGACCTCTCTTGTAACGGTATCCCTAACAGTTCATTTCACTGCACTAATATATACTTTATTTTAAGTTAAATTAATTATATTTATTTTCCAAAATTATTTCAGTTTTTTTCATTTGCTTCTTCTACCATACGTAAATAGGAAGCGGCTAGTCTGACTCAAAAAGAGAAAACTTTTCCTTAGTGCATCAAAATCAGAAAAATCAAAATCATGCATCAAAATAGAAAATATTGTTACAATTGTGCATAGTTAGTTTAAAAAATAGCCATAAAAAAATTTGGTATTAAAAAATAAATAGAAACAATATTTGAAGATAAAAGAATCTCAAATAACGAAACATTGGCAATCAATAGTTAAAATTACTTTTTCCCTTGCCCGATCCCTCATCAAAATATATAAACATGAAAAATTTATTATCCTTTATTTTTTTATTATTTATAGATAATAAAATTTGTTATTAAATAAACTATTCAAATCTTAACTCTTAATGACGATCAAGTCTTTAAGTTTATTAAATAAATTATTAAATCACCCATGAAAAACTACTCTTATCCAAATGGTTCATTATTTATTTTGTAAATCAGTCAGTTAAGTAATGGAAATGTTAGGTGGTAAAACTTTTGTAAGGGGCAGGCGGGAAGGAATTGATAAAGAAGTGATAAGAAATGTAAAGCCATATACCTAATGTTGGTCCGGAGCATATAATGGAAAATGTAGGTTCTCAAGTATGAAATGGGAACATAGAATGAGTGGACATGTAATGTCTGGGAGTAAGGGCAGTTTGTATGTATGTAGGTGTGCTGTGAGTGAGAGGGTATGCGAGTGGAGGTTCGGTGTGTGCGCTGATGATGCATCAAGTAGTAAGAAGAGAAAGAGAAGAGAAAGGCCAGAGGGGGGGTGTATGATTGTACTGGGAGGTCCCTGGTTAGCACTACGGCTGACTGATGAGTCCAGTACTATCTCTTAAACATTCATCCTTACATTCCCAACCAACAGTACATAGCTTCTAGTTCCCCTAGTACACAGACATGGACACACTAGTTCCATACATGTTACACTTTACCACTTACACCATCACTATAACCAGGAGAAATACCGTTCTACATCGGACTCCTGTAGCCAAGTATTTCCTCCAGTATTCTGGCACTAACATCCAACTAGCTGACCACTAACATCAGGGCGGCTTTCTCAATCGACTCTAATATTTACTTCATGATGTGATTAGCCTTCTTTCCAACTTCTTTTTTGCTTTCCCTTCCAAAGCCACACCCAATATTGCACACATATTTACTAAGATTTTATTTCTACCACATTGTAGGCTAAAGGTTAGAATCGACTAGTGTTTACATATTTTATCACTAACTTAGATAATATAGGTATATATTTATTATACATTGCAGTACAAGTGATAATATACATTGCTTTTCAATGTATAAATAAATGTACACAAACAATGAAATATAAAGCTTGTCAACCATATTCACTATTTTAACACCTATCCAACTTATGGTAGACGGCTTGGGTTGTGAGGGGATTGGGTTCTGAACCTTTGGACGAAATAAGTGTTTGTGGGGGGCCGGAGCTTGCTCTCATGCCTGCCCATACACAATACAACCAACATATAATATCCGCCAAATCCATAGAAGCGTGGGCAAATAATTTATATCCGGCAGAAATTCCTAGACTATAAATTACTGCATAAAAAATCAGCTATAATACAATATTAACATATTTACATTTCCTAAACTATTTCCAAAACAAACTTTTTCCCCTTGTACTCGATATTCCAGAGGGGGGCCTCAATAAATTAACCTAATATACGAGTATACTAATCCTAAACCCTAATCTTGCCGCATTCATACCACGTACACAACAACTATTGTTAATTAATCCTTCTAGATAATGCCACGGACGCAAATTTACTGTAAGCTTTATAAACAAACTTATTTTCCAATAACAGACCAAGATTTTCACTGTTTAAGCCCAGTTGAAATCCAAACTTTCCCCACATATGCACCCTTAAGTCTTCGTGTAAATGGCAGTCAAAGATTATATGTTCCGCGGACTCAAGCTATCCACAGTGACACCGAAAATCATTCACAAGCACCATATCATACCACTTTCCATTTAAAAGACCAAGCCCTGTCACCAATCGCGCAACAGCGCAACAGAATTCTAGGAAACCACTCTCCTGCCTCCAGTAGCATCAGGAACAAAACGTTTTCCTCCTCTTACTCGAAGAAGCCTAACGAGATTTCCATTTCTCCAGTAAATCCTCATCTATATTAATTCTATCCTGTTGGAATCTCCAGAGCTCAAAATCATTACTTTCCGCCTGAATAGGTACTATGCCACCACCGTTATACCGTAGAAGGACAAGTTCTTACTCTTTATCAGAAAATATCTGGCCGCCGATCTAACGACTTCCAAATCAACAGGGACACAACCTGTGAGAGGGACTTAGGCTAATTCCCTTTAAGGTTATGTTTCGATTTATTTGGACTGTTGTGAATCTTAGATGGATTAGATCCGGGTCTGGATTTTTGTTCTAGATGCGGTTTCCCAGATTTCCATTCCCACATGTTTCAGTTTTTTTGTTATTGCTCCTTAATGTAGCTATAAGAGCCTAGGCTCTTTGGATATCATAAAATTTGGATATCCCTCCCCCCCAATAATCGAATAATAATTGATAATAACTTGCTGTTGAATGTGTTTTAGTACGTATAAATGAAGGTCATAGTCATACAATTTGCAATAATTCTAGTTCATTTCTTGGTTTTCTGTTTGCTTTTATAGTGACTGAGTTGTTGTTCGAATAAAAGAGAGATGCACTATTTATAAATAACTAGTTACTCAATAGTATCATACTAAAAATATGGATATTTACACTAATTAATAAGGATTGCGGATAAGGATGCGCATTATATTTGAATCAATAAAAGTAATTAATAATAATTATTTAAAATGCAATAAAGCAGCATAGTATGTGATCCATCTCCGATTCCCTTGAATATATGCTATTGATTCCATGTCTCCGTAAAAAGATCACTTCCCGTTACAAAAGTAGCAGTGCCAATTTTCACTTCAATCTGACAGTTTTCTCATCTTGACTTCTTCGTATTTCAATTTTATTACCTAAATATATCACAATAGTTTGTTACTAGCAATCACATGACAATCTAATATTAATTGTAGATCTTTCAAAAATATAATATATATTAGTAAGAGAGAATTTCTTTGATAGAGGTCATAATTCCCACATGTTTCATAGTGTCGGGGGTCTAGCGGTACAGTGGAAGGCTATCTCTTTGTCCCTAATAATAAACTGCTACGTCCTATACTACTGACTGCTTACAGCGTCCATTGCATTATTTATTTATCACGCAATGTTGTATATAAGGCTTCATCTATTTATTAGCCGCAAGGCAATGGGTAGGGTAGAAATGTGTGTGTGTGTGTGTGTGTGTGTGTGTGTGTGTGTGTGTGTATATATAGTACTGAAATACATTTCCGGATAGAGGGTCACAAAGTAGCCTAGTTTTCCCTTGGGATTATATTGCCACTTCTTCCTTTTTTCTTCCAGACAGATCTCATACAACCCTGGACATCAGTATTCTCGACCATTGATACTGTTTCCTCTCTGAGTATAGGAACTATCACCACCTGCCTAGACTTACAAAAACATTTCTATGCCCTGTCTCTCCTTCCAGAGATCTTTTGGTTCAACATATTGTAAAATACCAAATAGCATATGAGGACTTTATTGCAAGAAAAAAAAAAAATATATTGTATTCTAATAAATTGGCTGCTTCATTTGATTAATTTGTCTTGGATTTCCAGATTTTTAACCTACATTCAAGCGAATGCGATTTTTGGCATTAGCGAAAAGAATATCTCATTCGAAATTGGGGTGCTTAATAAATTTTTTACTTTCTCTTACGACTTGCAAAAGGAAGAATCGTGTCAAATTTTCAATATCAAATTTTCACCAGAAATATACGGTCCTCTCAGTTCGCAAAAGTGGACTTTTAGAAAATGGCCTACTATGGTCTGTGTCTGTGTGTGTTTATAGGTTCCAAAACTAAAATAATCGCAAAAAGTTCCAAAACTTGACAATCCTTTTAGGTATCATCATGGGGATCCGAAAATAAATTATCTGTCAAAATTCATCAACCGGAAGTATTACTTTGTTAAATGGATTTTTGTTATTTGCCAGTTTATCGAAAACGGCTCCAACGATTTTCTTTAAACATCATATTATATCAACTACATATTTTAAGAGCTACAAGTTTTATTTAAAACATTTCTCCGAGTTCCACGAAAATTAGTTAAACCGGAAGTGCGTTTTTAGTAAACAGTTTTTTTTTTTCAGTTTTCGACGAATCTTATAAAATTTGGTACACAAACTATCAAATTTTGAGAACTGGAGTAAGAGAAAATTGTGAAAGTGCTTCCCACCAGATTTTTTTTTTTTTTTAGTTGTTCAGGATTTTCTCAAAAACGGTTCAATGATTTGTTTGAACTTTAACTATCACTTTTATTTGAAATAGTTTTCCAAATAAATTGGTTTTGTTGTGAGTTTTGAGAGAGTTGTAAACATTAAGATTTCCAAAAGAAAATTCTGAAAGGTTTGTATTAGTATCTATTGAGCAGCAGTTTTGAAATGGAATTAAAATAGATTACCTTTCCTTCTCTTACCAGTAGTGATTTTTGGGTGTTATAAAAAATTTTGGCGGTTCCTGAAATTTTGAACTCTAATTATCAAATAATCCATAATCAATAAAAGATTAATGGAAAGGTCAGAAGCAGTGGTTGGGGACTACCAAAGTGGTTTCAGACCGGGTAGATCTACGATGGATCATAACTTTACAGTAAGGTCCGTGTTGGAAAAGTGCTATGAGCAAAATGTGGATGTTCACGCACTTTTCATAGACTTCAAAATGGCTTATGATAGGATTAGTAGAACCGGTTTGTCTCGATGTATGAGAGAACTGTGATATCCGGAGAAATTGATTCGTCTCGTCGAAATGTGCCTGGCTGGGAACTATGGGCGAGTTGTAGTCCAAGGAAAATCCTCCAGAGAGTTTAGGATAAACTCAGGCCTGAGGCAAGGGGACCCAATGTCACCGACATTATTCAACATCCTACTGGAAGCTCTCATGAGGAGGTTGTCAACCAATTTTAGCGGCAACCTGTATAACAGAATGGTGCGCTGATGATGTGGCAATACTGGCAAGGTCGCAGCATGAGCTAAAATTAGCCTTTCTAGAGCTGGATGAGGCTGCTAAGGTATTTGGATTAGAGGTGAATAGCGAAAAATCCACGTATATGGTAAATACAAGGAAAAGAAGATTATTCCGGAACCTTCGGGTTGGGGAGTATACTTTTGAAGGGGTCAAGCAGTTCAAATACTTGGGGGCAATTTTAACCTCTAATAATTGTGTTAGTGAGGATATAGGTGAGAGAATCGCAGAATCGGTAACAGATGTCTCTGGGCGCTGCAGCCAGTTTTTAAAAGTAAATGTTTGTCCAGAGCAGTAAGATAAGAATCTACCTAACGACTATGCGGCCAATCGTAACCTATGGTTCGGAAGCATCGGTATTAACCAAAGCGGACGAACAAAGGTTGTGCAGGTGGGAAAGAAAAGTACTAAGAAAGATATTTGGACCGGTAAGGACGCAGGATGGCTATAAAGTCAGGACGAACCGAGAAGTAGCAGAACTGTTCGGTGAGCCAGATATAGTAGCCACTATAAAGTCGGGTAGATTACGATGGCTGGGACATTTGCATAGGATGGAGGAGATGAGAGGTCCCAAGAAAGCTTTGTATGGACACCCTGGTGGGAAAAGGCCGAGGGGCAGGCCCAGAATGAAATGGTTAAGGGATGTGCAGGACGACTTGGAAGCCCTTGGTCAGCAAAGATGGAGAACGTCCGCAAGGGATAGAGATAGGTGGAAAGCTGTGGTGGCTGAGGCTCGGGTCCTTCATGGACCGTTATAGCCATTGAGTAAGTAAGTAAGTAAGTATAAAAAGTTTTAGCGGTTCCTGAAATTTTGAACTCTTAATATTTCTAAGGTGGTCTCGTTGTCCCAAATTGATAACCTAGCGCATCGTTGGACTTGTTCCAGGAACAATTCTATATTGGTGTTAGTTTCCCTAATCAAAGCACGGAATTTGGTTCAGGAGGTTTAGGCTCGCGATAATTGAGGTTTTATCTTGAGCCGGGGAAGTAGGCGCAGATCTTTCTTTTTCTCCCAAGAGGTGTTGGACAGCCTCTTCCAGAGAGATATCTGAATTCGTTAATATTATATGTGGCCATAGTTTTGGTTGGTTGGGTTTCTGAAATTTAATCGGGACGTGAATGAATTTTCTTAGTTCCCCAGGTTTTCATAAAAACCCTTTAAGGGATTGCGTAGAAATGCGCAAGAGAATAAAAAATTCTATACCCATCAAATAATTAACAAATAGAATTGCGCAAAATAATTGAAAATATAGTCGTAATTAAAAGTTAGTAAATTGAAGAATAGTAATTGCCAAATAAAAAAAATAGCAATTGTTAAATGAACATAGTTCAGTTCAATTGAACAGATTTAAACATATACAAAAAATAAATCAGTAGAATAAATTATAAAAAAAAAAAATCTGGTGTGAAACACTCACACAACTTTCTTCTTATTCCAGTTCTCAAAATTATATTTGAGAAATTTTATAGTTAGTGTACCAAATTTAATGAAATTCGCGAAAACTGAAGAAAACTGTTTAGTAAAAGCGCACTTCCGGTTTGCTAATTTTCTTGAAACTCAGAATTTTGGCCACCTTTTTATTTCTAATTAATTTTGTTTGGATGATAGAATTGTATAATCAACTATGATAGCACTTGAGTAAAACATAACCCCATCCATCCTCCAAAAGTACACTTAAATGGATTTTCCCAGAGAAATGTTTTGAATAAAAGTTGTAGATTTTGCATGTTTAGTTTATATACGAAATTTCAAAAAAATCGTTGGAGCCATTTTTGAGAAAATTGCGAAAAAGTAAATAAATCATTTAGTAAAGTGGTAAAGTAAACGCACTTCCGGTTATCCGATTTTTTTCAACTCGGAATTTCAACAACATATTTAATTCTAATTAACATTATTTAGATGGCAGAATTGTCTAATAAACTGAAATAGCACTTTAGATGGAAACCTAACCCCACCCCTCCCCAAAAGTGCCCTTCAATGCATTTTCCCGGAGAAATGTTTCTAATAAAAGTTGTAGCTCTTTGTATGTGTGGTTGATGTTTAAAGTTTAAAAGAAAATCGTCGGAGCCATTTTTGAGAAAATCGCAAAAAAGTAAAAAATCCAACTAGTAAAGTGGTACTTCCGGTTGAGGAATTTTTACAGATAACGTACAGTCAGATCCCATGGTGACCTCTAAACGGAATATCAAATTTCAACTTTCTACGATTTTTCGTTTTTGAGCTATGCTGTTCACATACATACATACACACACACACAGGACACAACTCACACACACACAGACCATTTCCTAAAAACCAGTTTTTTGGACTCAGGGGACCTCAAAACGGATATTTCTGGTGAAAACTCGATATCGAAAATTTGACACGATTACAATACTTCCTCTTACTAGGAGTAAGAGAAAGTAATAATTAGTAATATATAAAAATTTGACTTACTCAGATTTTAGAAGACTACTGGAATCACTGATCGGATCTGGATCACCGCTGCCACCAGATGTATTGGTATCAATAAAACGATACCAATACAGGTTTAATATTCATTAAGTGCAAAGTTCGAATTCGAAGTTTGAAAAAAAAAAATTGAATTAAATGGAGGTGACATTTACAGAGAAATATTTGAGCTCTAATTGTAATAATTCAATTTATCTTAATCGTATTTGAAAAATTTTTTATTTTGAATAATTAATTTTAGCAAGTTTCTGAGAAATCTGTGAAATTAGTTTTTGACTTGATGGAAGCGTTGTTATTTTTTGGACTACAGTGAAATTATATTCAATTAGATGTCATATTTGCGGGAGACCCAACAAAATATCCCTACCACAATCATATTTTGTTTGAAGGGTAAAACTTCACTTTGTTAACAAATTCTAAGTTCCGAAGTCATATATATTATAATGGTTTTAATTGAAGTGAAATTGTAAGTCGTATGATTTTTGCACATAGATTTTTTTTTTGTATGTGTACGTGTGCGGTTTTTAATGTTTAAATTCGAAATTTTTCATTCTTTCGTCTAATTAAAACAAAAGTATGGCTCAATGAAAATATGAGGCTTTTGTAATGTATTGGTGTGGATGTGTGTAGGTAGCTTGTGGCGTGAGCGTTTTAGCGAAAAGGGCTTGTGTTTGTTTGAGATAGAATATAAGATATAATCAAGAAAGCACCACTGATTATAAAATAAATATATTTTCTAACTGAATTTAAATAGCTTTATAATATCACAGCGATTAAGTATAAATCAATTAATTAATCTAGATTAAATGCTAAACTCTTATGTTTTAACTTATAACTGGCACTATTACTAAGAGAGCAATTCCTGAAGTGTTCTGGCTTTGGAAGTAGAAATGCGACTTAGTTGATTGAAGGCTAAGTGCAGACTGTCCATGTACTCTTTACTCTTTGAAAGCTAGTGTTAGACTCTCTTCTTTGGAATTGCTCTCTCTCTCTCTCTCGCGGGGGAATTGTCTTATACAAAAGAGTTACCCTAACGGGATTTCGTGCCTTTGTTTAATGATCCCAATTTACAGTATCTGACACTAAAATACATTCTTTTTGAAGTTAAATTCACAGTCTAATATATTAACAAAATTAGATAAATTATTTTTTAAAAACCATTATTTTTCATTTCGTACTTCCACTACACTTTATATCACAATAGGTTTCATCCTTTCTTTTCATTTTCCATTACATGTTACTGCCATATATCTGGCTCAGAACAATTCTGAATAGTGTTAAACTAGTCCATGGCATATATTCCACAAACTAATCGGCCTTTTTTAACGAAGAATTATCTTCTTTTACAATTCCCATTCTTTTCAGGAAGTATCATAATAATGACAAATTAAACTTAATATTCCGTTTTGGTACATTGTGTATTTTAGATATATTGGTACTCCACCTATGGTTTCCAACATGTCTCTTTTCAAGAAAGAGTTCTCTTTTTTAACAAAATTCTTTTGTTCACTCCCTTTTTTCAAATATGCTTAAAACGTTTTCTTTTTTTGATTTAGCCAACTTTTAAATATTTTGTTATACAAAAACTAGGTGCCTCCAATTAAAGCCGTAATTGGCGGCACGGTAGTCAATAATTTCGTTCGTCTTGTTTATACTACCCCTATTTATCTATCAGTACACATATCACGACTTATTTTTTATTGTTACATGATTCATTGTCTAGTTGGTTTCTAGCCGCCGCTCCGGTAATGTTTATGGTTTTTGGAACTCTGTTCTCTTTCACTTCCTCTTTAAATTGCAATAACAAAAACGTTAATTTGATGTGTAAATAAAAAAAGTAAATAAGTTTCAAGTCATAATATTAGCAATATTATTATAAATTCGAGTTAATTGCTTTGATTTTTTTTTGCATTTTTGTCCTGAAATGAGTAAACGGAAATGTTTGTTTACTGAAGAACTACGAATTAATTTTAAATGTTTTAAACTATCACCAAATTCGGAATCAAGGCAATATAAGCGGTTTGTAATACGGTTAGTTTCATCCGTATGGGTGATTTTTTTTTTACTAAAAAATATTCAACTCTAGATTACAAAGTGTTTGCTATTGAAGGAACTTTTAGCTTTTCACATATTAAAATACCATTTCAGTTTTATCTCTGAAGTTTGCATGAACAAACTTTTAAGAAAAATGTTGTTGTTGGTGGTTGGTTCGCAGAGCTGGAAAGCATCAGAGACATATTCCGTGGTAGCCTGCTTCATTTTATGGTCATCGACCGGTTTCGGGCGTTCGCTAATCTTCAGGATGCTTTTTTTCAGACAGTGTGACAACACAGACTTGCATAGAGCAAAATCTTCTGTGCGAAGTCTGTGTTGCTCTGAATTTGCTCTGTGCAAGTCTGTGTTGTCACACTGTCTGAAAAAACGCGCTCCTGAAGATGGGCGAACGCCCGAAACCGGTCGATGACCACAATAAGAAGCAGGCTATCACGGAAAATGTCTCTGATTTTAAGAAAAATGTTTGATGATTCGGAAGTAGCTAGGCGAATTTCATCTGAAAAGACAAAAACTAAATGTAACCTATCGCAGGTAATGTTATCGCTCCATATTTATAGAAAATATAATGCAATCATTGTCACAAATTTCGGTTTTATCAATTTTAACTGATGGCAGTATAATCAAGTCGTATAATGGGTATGATGAAAGAGAGAAATGGTTTGATAATGGGTATGTTGAAGGAGAGAAATGGTTTGGTTTGAATTGAGCAAACTAGATATGGCTGAACACTGTATAAAGTTTAAGAAGTGACACTGACTGCCTGGACTTTTCACTAAAATGCTAGAGTATAGTAGAGTAGTAAAGGGTGAGGTAAATGACACCTTGTGACTGGTCACCGAGTGAACTCTGTTGTATATCTATCTCCCGTCGCTGTTTTTATGCAGTTTCTCTCACTCTAGTCCGAGAGAGTGGTCCTGTCATTTTTGTCTTTCTTTCTCTGCTATGGATCCTCTCTTTGGATGCTATTACAAGGCGCAATCAAAATTAAATATTTTTGAAAAATGTCTCTCTTTTTTTTTGTCTTTCCCAATTAGCACCCTAACACCACCACATCAACAATATGGTTATTTGAAAATGTGGGTAGGTCCGCAATGCTGGATAACATCCGGTATTTTATCCGTCGTAGCATGCATATTGGTTTTGTTCCTGACCGGTTTTGGATTTTCATCCATCAAATTCACCAAGTTCGTGTAGAGAGTTCACTTCAACGAAATTTTTCTGTTAGACTCACACTTATTGGTTGTATATGATGTGGTTGGTTGATATACAACCTACATGTGCGAGTCTAACTCTACAGGACTTGGTGAATTTGCTCTGACGATGGATGAAAATCCAAAACCGGTCAGGAACAAAGCCAATATGCTTGCTACGACGGATAAAATACCGGACATAGTTATTTATTTATTTTGTGATTTTTTTGCATATATTCCCTTTATTAACCAGTTTATTTTGTTTTTGAGGGCTGGAAAAAAACCAACATATTGACATTAACATTTACGTTTGGCTTCAATTGCCTCCAACTGCCAATATATTGGTGGGAAAAATCTATATTTCAAATTTGACATGGTCTCTTTTTGACCTTTATTAAAACGTCTTTCCCCCTCTTCCCGTCTTCTTTCTCCAGCCTTGCAGAGATAAGGGAATCCTGAGAGTTACTTGTTATTAATCTTTTGACCATGTAAAAATATCTTAAACAATTTTATGGTTAATCCCAGTATAAAATAAATAATAACATAAAAATATAGTTCGGATTAATGAAATATCTTTTTGTATACTTGAATTCTGAGTACATTTCATTAACACACCAAAACAATATGGCTTTTGGCCAAAATCTAACAACCAAGATTTATTGACCTTATTGAACGTATTTCCAGTTTGACGCGATTTATCGAAGGATAAAGTACCAAGGATTTTCTTTATATATATCATTATACGAGGCATGTCCAGTAAGTAAGTGTACTGAGGCTCTCACGGCCGGAGGGATTTTGTTTTCGACATGTTGGCTGCACTGTCATGTAGCCTGATTCCTCCCCTCCGCAACGAGACCGGTTCGAGGTCAGTACGTTGAGGACTGTCGACGCGACAATACGTTTCGTGAAAAATGTCAATCCAATCTCCCGCCAAGTGTGAAATACGCTGCGTCATCCGTTATCTCGTTTGGAAGTGAAAAATTCCGGTTGGGGTTTATAATGAGGTAAAAACTGCATATGGTGATGAAGCTATGAATCGTACGAGTGTGTTCAAGTGGTGTCGCGGGTTTAAAAACGGTCGTACGTCTGTGCATGATGATCAGAGGAGCGGAAGACCTTCAATCGCGGAAAAAGTCGAAAATGCGCTCCGTGACGATCGCATATTGACTGTGGATGAACTTTTTGCGATGTTTCCTCAAATCTTCAGATCTCTGCTACACGAAACCATCACAGAAACCCTCGGATATCGGAAACTGTCCGCCAGGTGGGTCCCAAAACAGCTGACAGACCACCACAAGTTGAATCGAGTGGAGGCCTCGAACTGCTTGCCTCGTTTAAATGGGATGTCCTGAACCATTTTGCGCATTTCCCTGACCTAGCACCTTCAGATTACTATCTCTTTACCTCCCTGAAGCTGCACATGGGTGGAAAAAGGTTTTCAACCGACGAGGAGGTGAAGGGGAGGTGGAGAAGTGGACGAAGGGGTTGGCGGGAAACTACTTCGAGGAAGGCATCAAAAAATTAATACCCCGGTTCACCATCTGCATTGAGAGGATGGTGACTATGTCGAAAAATAGCTTACATATGTACTAATGTAACCAGGTAATTTTTTTGTTCAAATAAAAATTTTTGTAACCTGGACATGCCTCGTACGTCTTAAACATAAATGCCCAATTTTCAGAATTTTTTTGTTTTCAAAAAATGAATGAAAAAAAAAATGGATCACAGAAAGTTGAAACTTTTTGTAAATTTAGCGAAATAGTAAACAAATAAAAATATAAAATTATCATTTAAGTCTTCGAAACTCATTCATGTTAGAAAAAGGTGTTCCTTAAACATATACACCTGTAAAGTAAGTTGTGTATATTATTTTTACCCCTTTTTTTTTGTATATATAACTATAATTCAACATAAAAGTTAATTGCGAGTTAAATTAGGTAGTAGTTTGTCAGTATTGGAGAAGGTAGAGTAGCCGGGACGCTCATCCTTACAATCAGTCTGTTTGTGTGTCTGTCTGTATTCCTATACAGTATCTATAACTAAAACACTATTACACTTGTAACATTATCAAAAAAGATTGTTAAAGTAGAAAACACCGTGATCAGTAGCTACATCACGAGACTTTGTGCTATATAATTTAACATCTCTACCATATCCTCGCTTTACTGTTGTTTCCTTCTTATTTCTTTTATAAGAGGAAAGTTGGTTGGTTAGAGGTCGTTTTTGATGCTGAGATGGCTCTACCACCAATCTTTCTTATCCTTACTACTACAAAATATATTTAGGTTGTTTTTGTATGTTATATGTTTATAATGTATGCGTGATCTCCACAGACTATGGCCTTTTTAAAGCTTCTATCATTATATTGACACTGCAATTTGTGTCCAGAACTCTAGAAATTAAGTAAAAAAAAAAAAAAAAAAAAGAAAAATTGTAAACTACAAACTGGTAGGTGGTTTTGGTTGTTCACGGTAGAGAAACAGGCCACGATCGAACAATTAACCCTAGTAAACTCCTACCTCCCTGCTATATTCCTTTACACTAATCGTCTACATCATTAACTCTTACTACTATAACCAAGTAAAACCATGTATTACTTACTATTATATACTCACTCATTATACACACATACACAGACACACACACATATTTACACATACATATCCCGTAGTATAGATAGACACAGCCTCTAATATCGTACACACTGTTCTTGATCAGAAACTTGCGTATATACATGCTCTAAAACATAGATACACCTATTAGACATTCTGTAACTGTATTAATGGCCAGCCAAGGTTCCCTTTCATCTTCTTCTCCTACGTTTACAAAAACTTATATCTCTAGTGTTCATTCTATCTTTCTACCTCCCCATATAAACTGACGTCCATTCAAATCATTTAGATACCGACGGGTAAATTACATATATATATATACACAAATTAAAAGCTAAGGCCATGTTTAGCAATCTGCCAGCGATGTACCCGTTGGTTTTTTTTTAAACGAATGAATATTATTACAGTGAATTATTGAAGCAAAAATTAAGTACAAAATTTTACTAGCTTAAACAAAAAAATTGTTTCACCTTAATAAAAAAATTAATTCCATTCATAACAATTAATTCTGCAACTTTTTATTGGACTTGTTAAACAATGTTTCCCAAGGTATTGGTTATGCCATTAATTGTTTATTTACTCTAACTCATACATAATAAGAGGAAATATTGCGAGTGTTACAAAAATGTAAGCAATTAAGTTTTTTCCGTAGGGTAAAGCTAGGAGAGATGACGCGGTAGGAGAGAAGGCGCAGTCTTTTCTTCTCTTGTTTGCCACCACGTGGCGTCATGGAAGTTAGTCGAGGAGTAGAGAGATCAGAACCGAACATATTGCAAAATTCTTCAGTTATTTTGTGTGTTCTTCTGTGTTCTAGGAACATTTATACCCATCAGCGTATGTTTTCATAACGCTTAGTAAATTTTTTTATTTTTTATATACTATATTAATTGCAATTGAAATGAAAGATTTCCAGCTGTCGTTAAAGTTTGACTCGTAGACATAGTGTTTACCAAGTTTCATGTCGATCAACCATGTTATCTTCACAGAAGAGAGGTCTCTTACCTATGGTGCGTCATATATCCTACCATAGTAAGAGAGACAGCCAAATATAGTGTATTTGTATATTGTTTCTGGAATGAATGAGAATGTCTTTATTTTGAAAAAAGAAAGTAATAACATTTTTTGTATAGATAATATTAGTTGAAATATGTTTTATAAGCATTATCTGTTTAATATATCTCCTATATTTTAATACAGGGCATAACTTTGATGAAATGTGCGTCATCTCTCCTAGCTTTATCCAAAAATTCATTTTTTGAATACGAAAAAAATGTTGCTAGCTAATGTTCTGACTATGTGTGTATATGTTTTAACAGAATATCTCAAAAATGAAAAGACGTAGGTAAATCAAACATGATATTCCATTTAGATATCACCACTGCTTCAGACATGAACGTTTCGGACAAAATCCATTAACCGGATGTACGGATTTTATTGAATTTTTGTTTTCCGTAATATTTTTTTTTTCCGCAAACGGCTCCATTTTCTTCAAACTTCGTATATTTTATGTGCACACAAAATATCTATCACTTTGATTTGAAAACTTTTCTCGGAAAAAGTTGATTTTGTGGGGGGGGGGGGTTAGGGAACTGTAACTTAAGCTTTCACTTCAATAGAAGAAAATCTGGTGTGAAACACTCACACAACTTTCTCTTACTCTTGTTATCAAAATTATAATAGACAAATTTTATAGTTTGTGTACCAAATTTAATGAAATACGTCGAAAACTGAAAAAAACTGTTCATAAATGCGCACTTCGGGCTTACTAACTTTCTTGAAACTTAGAATTTTGGCCATCTATTTATTTCTAATTAATTTTGTTTGGATGATAGAAGTATTGTATAATCAACTGTGCTAGCACTTTAAAGAAAAACATAACCCCACTCCTCCCCAAAAAGTGCCCTTAAATGAATGTTCTTAGAGAAATGTTTTAAATAAAAGTTGTAGTCTTTGTATGCGTAGTGTATATAAGAAGATTCATGAAAATTATCGGAGCCATTTTTGAGAAAATCGCGAAAAAGTGAAAAAAATTATTTAGTAAACTGTTAAAACAAATGCACTTCCGGTTATCCGATTTTTTTTCAAACTCGGAATTTCAACAACATATTTATTTCTAATTAACATTATTTAGATTACAGAATTGTAATAAACTGAAATAGCAGTTAAAATGAAAACCTAACCCCACCCCTCCCACATAACTGCCTTTAAATGAATTTTTCCGGAGAAAAGTTTAGCTCTTTGAAATAAAAGTTGTAGCTCTTTGTATGTGTGGTTGATGTACTAAGTTTAAAGAAAATCGTCGGAGCCGTTTTTGAGAAAATTGCAAAAGAGTAAAAAACCAACTAGTAAAGTGGTACTTCCGGTTGAGGATATTGGCAGATAACGTACAGTCAGATCCCATGGTGATACCTAAATGGAATATCAAGTTTCAACTTTCTACGGTTTTTCGTTTTTGAGCTATGCTGTTCACATACATACATACACACAGACACACACACACACAGACCATTTGCTAAAAAACACTTTTTTGGACTCCGGGGACCTCAAAACGGATATTTCCGGTGAAAACTCGATATCGAAAATTTGACACGATTACAATACTTCCGCCTTACTAGGAGTGAGAGAAAGTAAAAATGATTTTGAACACTTGTACGTAATTTGGGGCGTTAAATTTTTGCATATTTTACATGCAATTAGTTGAGTGTTTTTGGGTGCGCTTTGCTAGGCGAGAATATAATTACTTATCTACTTGCCAAGTTTAGTACGTAGATACTTATCACCCTAGCAACACTGTATTTATTTTAGGACAAATTTTCATTTTATTTATATAATATAATTGTCCTAACAGAAGTAAGAGAACCTGGTATAAGTGTTTCACATCAGATTTTTTTTTTTAAATTAAGTTAATTAAGAACGCACGGTCAAATTTTGTTTTGAGTTTTCTTCGCAAAATATTTCTTCTTCGTATGTGTGTATGTATATTTGTATATGGCGTTTATATGTGATCAAAATAAAAAAAAAGAAGAAACATTCGCTAGGAAATGAAACTTACATTTCGTTTTGGTCACACTAGTATCCGGCATCAAGTTTCCGATCAAGAATCCATTATAAATGGATGTACAAATTTGCTGAATTTGTTTGTTTTGTCAAAATTATTTCCGATGAAAAGAATTAAGTTCATACAGTACCATTTTGGCAAGACACTGGTCATCCGAAGACCTACTCTTGGTCTAGAATACTTGCAAATATCCATGGTAACCAGCTTGGACTAACTGAACCAAGAAATTGTTGAGGATTTTCAATCATTTGTGCTCTGTTATTTTGAACATTCAATAAACGAGCACGTTTCAAATACTAAATTTATTAATACTCGCATGATTTAACAATAATCACGAAACTCCAATCTCTTCATGTTCTATTATGATTATTATTTTTTTATTCTTATTTTTTTTTATTTAAGGTGTCTTGCGGCCCTTAGGCAAGGGAGGCACCTGGATCAATATAAGTGAACACATGGTTTTGTATTCTTGTATTAGTAATACTTGGCCATCATCATCAGTGGTCCAGCGGCCGCGGCTCGTCCTTCACCTACAGCAAAATCTCCCTAATGATCCTACAGGAATGGAGGATTACAGCTTGGTGCATTAAAGCCAGCGCCTTTCTATTAATCTCAAGTTTGAGTAGTCCACCCTGGATAACGCACGATATTACAACAACTGCAGAGATGACAATCGGCACAATGTGTTAATGACATGACTCAACGCCTCTCCAAATCGAAGCAACCTCAGCTGCCAGCGGCCTGTACTTAGTTAATCAGTTTCTCATTGAAGGCCCGGACAACATTAGCTGAGTCCGGGTCTGTGACATCTATTATGTATAGTTTGCCCTCACTCTTATTGTGCCACACAATATCAGGTCGGGTGCCCTCTATTGTGTGATCCGTGAGTATCACGCGATCCCAATATAGCATCTGCCCGGAGCTTTCTAGCACCGGCTCAGGATCATACTGTTAGTAGGTGGGATGACTGAACGCATACCTAACTTCAATGCCAACTCCCGATGCAGTATCTTAGCCATGCTATTGTTCCTCTTAAGGTACTCCGTCTCTGCCAACATTGGTCAAGCAGAAAGGAAGTGGTGGATCTTCTCTGGGGCAAAGTGGCATAATCTGCACTTGTTAACCAGGACACTGACTTATTATAATTATGAATGGTCCGCCCGAAAGCGCGGGTCCTAAGCCAATATGGCTCTTATCGCCCCACGCAAAAAACTACTCCTAAGAAGCCATCCTCAGCAATCTATCTACAATATCTTAAGATATCCTTAGTCTCTAACTCCCTCAAACATTTCTTTGAGGTGTGGTGCCCTGTCAAATATGCGGAACCTGATATTGGTGAAGCGGGGACATTGACCTACTTAAGTGCACCGTATCTCTGACTCCATGGTTACAATGAGCTAGGCGTCCTCCCTATTTTATGTAAATCACTGGTTACGTATAGCATGTCCAGTCCAATTTATCTTCCAGGATACTCAATTGTATCCTACTCAGGGAGAGAAGATACTTCAAGTCTCCGCTGACTTACACCTTTCCATAACTACACTCCGCGTCCTTACAATGTTTCTGGAATTCCCTATTCCTTCATTGTTTGACTCCCCTTGAGCAAAGTTGCTTGGTGGGGGGGGGGTTACTACTGGCTTGGGACTACAAAACGGTAATGAGGATCCCAGCTTCAGCTGGGACTCGTCCACCCACTCATTTCTTCTCTGAGCTCTTCTCTGCTCCTCTGAGTCTTGTCCATTAAGTCTTCTCCTACTTTCGCTAATTTAGAGCACCAATACGGCTTAGTCAGAGCCTTTAGTGCAGCTGGGCTCAAAAAATATTCTCACATCTTTAACTTTTCCCTGCCCGTCTTCCACCACGCAGCTTTCAATGATTATAATGATTTTAGCCTATTCTATAATTTGTCAGCCTAAAATCATCTAAGTATAGAATCCATCGACATTATTCAGATATATTTTTGTTTTGTTTTTCTGTATTCTAACCGGACCAATGTTTCTACATAGTTAATTTTAACATACACAGCCAAACCATCCTAACTTGTATCTGAAGAAGGCAAAATAAATTTTATTTACCGGGGCGTTTGGCTGAAAGAAGGGGAGGGAAGAAGTTCTTAATTTAATGACCACAAACACACGGCTCTGTGATTGAATAAACATTTTTTTTGTTTTTTTTTTCCAGAACAAAAGTATTTTAGTTTATAGTATTTTAAACAATTCTAATAATGAATTAAAAAAAATAAACCTGGGTAATTCAGTATATGTAAATAACTACAAAGGAATCTGTCAAAAAAAATTAGAAACAAATCGTGCAGCCTCTGAAAAAAAATAAAGAGAGAAATCAGAAGTACAGGGTAACTATTTCTAAAAGTGAACAATTAGCAGGTGGTAATACATAGCAGTTTGAAACTAAAGGAAACAATATAATACAAAACGCGATTACTAATGTTAATTGAAGCTTTAGTTATTCACTTTAGAAATTATAATCAAATAATACATTATTATGAACAATTTGTTTTTTGGTAAGGAAATCTAAAGTTTTTTTAAACGTTGCGTTTTGCAGCTTCTCTTTTGGTCCTTTCTTTTTTTTTTGTATTCACCGTCTCACCTTAAAAAACATTTATAGGCA